>CM059209.1:1936549-2009049 GCA_030347435.1 Clarias fuscus | reverse complement strand
AACTTTACAAAAATAATTGTCTTGTAACCTTTAACTATCAATGAAAAGTCAATTATTGATCATTAACTATTAGTTATGAAAAAGTTTGCAGCCCACACTTTCTCTCATTTTTACTAATAACTCATTCAGAGTTAGAAATCACAGTATAGAGTATTCCCTATAGATTTCCCAACACCAGACAGCTTTACGTTATTACACAACAGCTAGATGTACAGTAGCAGAGGTTGAAGGCTGACACGTGCTGCACTCAGACGAACCTGCTATCTGCCCTCTTCTGCATAACTGAGCACGTAGAGACCCACACTGTCACAGGATATGCCCCGCCCACCTACACAGCATGGACAGTACGTAATATATATATAGCTGTAATATCATCTCTAAGGAATGCTGTTATAGGAAAATAATGTGGAGTGGATTATTTTCTAACAGCAGCCCAGCCTGAAGCTATTTATGAAGCACAACAACACATGATTATTTTTTTTTTTAACTTACCCTTTTCTAAGAATTATTTTCTATACTTTTATATAAAAGTTGCATTTAATCTTGGATCGTCTGTGAAACAAGTTATTTTGTGTTAAAACACACGTTATAGTTTCTATAAACACCCATTCCCTTACCTGATGGCAGGAAACATTGTGAAGTTTCCTACACTACCTCTGACTCTTACACTTTAAGCTCTGACACTGGAGACTCCTTTCATGAACAATAAAGCTTCACTATATTAACGACTATCTGTGGCCGCAACCTGGTTGTGGAATCTTACTGCGCACTCATAAGTGTGTATTAAAACTCGTACAGCGCCATGAACCTTCAAACGATCTACAGTTACTGTGAAGTGCGCGGAATGGAGGTGTAGATAAGCAGATTTCATTTGCACACTAATACGTGCGTATTTAAAAATGTACAGCACCATTTTGTTTGAGATGAACTAATCATTTTTTTTACATTTTGATTTTGATTTTTTTTGTGATATAAGGGCGTTTTCCATGTAATTTCCAAATGAGCATATCTTAGCGATTACGTTGAAACAAAGCCTATATGTTAACTCAGGCTCAGCCTCAGAGCAACCTGTGAAAACCCCATTAAAATCTGTCCAGTAGTTTTTACGTGATGCGTGCACAAACAAACAGACAAAAATTCCGAAAAACATTTCGATGTGTCGCTTTACTCATCTTACGTTCACACAAATTATTTTTTCCGCAAATATCGTCAATGTACAGACACGCCCACTTTACAGTTCTATTACAGTATATGTATAGATTATGACTTTATCTTTTGTTAAACAACAACTCGCGTTTAATCTGTGGTGTAAAACCGATTATTATCACCTGTTAGTGTGACTTTTAGTCACTTGTAGCTTGGTTGCGTCGAGGCCTGTTACCCCTGAGCCCTGTGATCAGTAACCCAGAGCATTAAAGTTTCAGCCACAGACTGGTCCTTCTCATAAACAGTGGTGGTCAACAGTTCAGACCAAGCTTCCTCCGGTGGAACCTCCGACCCCGGCGTCACAACATGCTGGAATATGAGAAGAAACTAGTTTCACTGTGCTGTGATGTATGACTTTTTCTTCTTGTTTTTCTATGAACCTTTACTCCAGATCTGGACTCTAACGGCTACATCAGCACAGATGAGCTGAACGAGCTGTTTAAAGTGGCTAATCTTCCTCTGCCTGGATACCGAATTCGTGAAATCATCCAGCAGCTCAGTCAAACCATGGACCAAGACAAGGACGGCAAGATCACGTTCGATGAGTTTGTACAGGTAAATAAGAATGAGTTTAAACTGTTCCCTTCATACCAGGAAAAAAAAAAAAAACCTTAGTATGACGTAGTTGTGTACAGTGTCTCATCTCGCCTGGACCAAAAACACCTTTAGATTTAAATAAGCAAATACTTAAGAACTTGTGATTAGATCATTACTGTAGACAGTATACTGTAATTCAGAGCGATTTTTAAGAGTTAGAGTAAGAGCATTCACACACACACACACACACACACACACACACACACACACACACACACACACACACAGTGTGATGAGGACTCACAGGACTGGGACTAAACAGCTGTGTGTCCATAAGAAAAACACTTGTTATTGAGACAAATCAGAAAAAAGTCTTCAGTTTGCTCGGGAGCATAAAGACTGGACTTTGGAGTGATGGAAAGAGGTCATGTGACCTGATGGGTCCAGACTGAGTCTATTCCAGAGTGATGGGCGTGTCAGGGTGAGAAGGGAAGCGCATGAAGCGATGCTCCCATCATGCATAGTGTCCACTGTACGAGCCTCTGGAGACAGTGTTATGATCTGGGGTCGCTTCAGTCGCTCAGGTCGAGACTCAGCAACGTCATGTGGAGATAAAACGAAGTCAGCTGATGAACTTAACCAAACTGAAAGTGTTTGGTATGTGAAGGAAAAGGCTTTACGGAGCGGTTCGACTCTCCTGTCATTAATACATACAGAGCACCTTAGAGATCATGTAGTAAAAAAATGATAGTAATAAGCTGTCCGAATCCATGCACAGGGATTCTAGCCTGTTTTTATATATATAATTGTTTATGTGAAAAACTCATATTAGTTTGTTCGTCTCATCGCTCGTTCCAGGTCTTCCACGGGCTGAAGAGCTCCGAGGTGGCCAAAACTTTCCGCAAGGCCATCAACAAGAAGGAGGGGATCTGTGCCATAGCAGGAACCTCAGAGCAATCGGGCACGCAGCACTCGTACTCAGGTGTGTGACACAAACATCAGTGTATTATCTGTGTGTATTACTGTACATGGTGGGTGAGGTGATCTGGGTCGGCTTTAACGCTAACACACAAACCTCAGACGAGGGCAAGAGATCAGGATACGGGTGCTGATATGTGTGGAAGTAGGAACATGTTGTATTTAAGCATATGTTATTGATCTGTGTGTGTGTGTGTGTAGAGGAGGAGAAGGTGGCGTTCGTGAACTGGATCAACAAGGCCTTGGAGAAAGACCCCGACTGTAAACACGTCCTCCCCATGGACCCGAGCTCACACGACCTGTTCACAGCTGTGGGAGACGGCATCGTACTCTGGTACACACCCACACACACACACACACACACACACACACACACACACACACACAAAAGATAAAAAGTTCACATCCATACACACACACACACACACACACACACACACACACACAAAAGATAAAAAGTTCACATCCATACACACACACACACACACACACACACACACAAAAGATAAAAAGTTCACATCCATACACACACACACACACAAAAGATAAAAAGTTCACATCCATACACACACACACACACACACACACACACACACACACAAAAGATAAAAAGTTCACATCCATACACACACACGCACACACACACACACACACACACACACACACACACACACACACACACACACACACACACACACAAAAGATAAAAAGTTCACATCCATACACAATTAGGGAGCTTCTTTTACCCAGAAGGCACTTTTTGAAAAACAGCATAAAACAGCTTTTCCTTTTAATTATAATGAATTGATTTGATCAGAAACAATCATTCAAAATAATAATTTAGCAGTCACATAGTCTGACAACTGTCTGGTTATAACATCACATTCATGTCTAAGGAGCTCGCTTTAGCTTTAATGTGTAATAATAATTAATAAATTATTATTATAGTTAGTAATGACTAGTATTAACATTATTATTATCATCAGCAGGAGAATTCTTCTTCTTCTTCTTCTTCTTGTGATGGTGGTTGTCATAGTAACAATAGTAGTAAAAGTAAAAGGTTAAATTACAATATTAATATATTGTTTTATTTTACAGTAAAATGATTAACTTGTCCGTCCCCGACACCATCGATGAGAGAACCATCAATAAGAAGAAGCTCACACCTTTCACCATCCAGGTACTAACACACACACACACACACACACACACACACACACACACACACACACACACATTTTATCTGAAAAAAAAAAGAAGAAATGTATCCAAACACAGGCTTTCTTTTATTTATTTTTTTGTTTTGTCTCTTTTTACCTAATTTAGTCGTGTCCAATTCCCGCCCCCTCATTAGGGCACTCCCCCGTCTTGGCTGCTACCACTAGTCAGTCAGTCAGTCAGGGAGAGCCGAAGACGATCCCTTGGTTCCTCAGCAGCTGACCGCATATTTTCGAACTTTTACCCTAGTTAGCCGTAGAGCCGTGATCGATGTGGGAGCACCAAGTGACTCCCATCCCACCCCGCTGAGAGACCTCGGCCAATCAGCTCTCTCTAAGCCTGAAGAAGGGAATCGAACCAGCGACCTCTACAGACAATCCAGTCTCATTTTGATCAGATCATGTGCTCACAACACAACTCTTATTTACAATCATCCTCACACTGAGTGTACCGCCGTTAGCCCTCTACACTGATATGATGTATAAACGCAATTTCTGGTGTAACGCAGAAGTAAATGCCTCCCGTCACCTCTCCGGCTTACTGATTAAAGATCTAAATCTATATCTGGACTTCTGTAAAGCTTTTCATTGTGACCATCCTAAAGGCTCCACATCTGTGAGTATCATTTTATAGACAATGTGAATGTGTGTGTGTGTGTGTGTAGGAAAATCTTAACCTGGCCCTGAACTCCTCCTCGGCTATCGGTTGCCATGTTGTGAATATCGGAGCAGTGGACCTGAAGGAAGGAAGGCCACATCTGGTTCTCGGTCTCCTGTGGCAGGTCATCAAAATCGGCCTGTTAGCTGATATTGAGATCAGCAGGAACGAAGGTATGAACACACACACACACACACACACACACACACACACACACACACTTCAAAACCAACTAAACACTTGTTTAATAGTAATAAAGGCCGTTTTTGTCCATGTTTTACAAGCTTTGTTTGTGTAAACTCTCAATCGAACTAACATGAGCTAGAGTTCCTGTTAAAGATAATGAAAGGATGTTTCCACGGCTATGAGCACATGAATACTGTATATATTATGTTTTGTGTGTGTGTTTGTAGCCTTGATTGCTTTGCTGAGGGACGGTGAGAGTCTGGAGGATCTGATGAAGCTTTCCCCTGAGGAGCTGCTCCTGCGATGGGCCAACTATCACCTGGAGCAGGCCGGCTGCCAGAAAATCAACAATTTCAGCTCTGATATTAAGGTACAAACAAACATGATGCATGTATATAAATATAGTGTATACCAGCCAAAACACAGTACTGGTGCTGATTTTAATATTTTTATGTTATACATATAATACAGTAAACGTGTGCAGCCAGAGAAGCTCCTTCTGAAGGTTATCTAACATGGAAGTGACCGATCTCACTTCCCCAAAAAATTCAAGTTTCTAACTTCCAGCTGTTTTGGAGAGATGATTTTATATGTGGCCCCAAAACCTTTTCATCAATTTTTCATCATTATACTGTCTCACTCAAACAATAACCATTTAAAATGTTTAATTATTCATATTTCTTATGAGTATTGATACTAAAATTGGTGTAAACCTCTAGAAGCACATGGGCTGTAAAAATTGTTGCTTAAATTAAAGAATTCTGTGCAAAATGAAGGATCCTCACACTTTACAAAAAAAAAAAAAAAAAAAAAATAGAAATCTGTGTCCGTAACCATGTCAAATTATGTTGTACTATCTTAACAATTTTGCATTTTAAAATAAAACACTTCCTCAGGTTTGTGAAATCTAAATTGGCCGAGTTTCATCTGAGAGACAAATAAGACGTTACAGACACTGCAGACATAAAAGAGCATGAAACTGAATTTAGCAAATGTGTTTCTATTTATCTGATAAAAAATATAAATGAACATTTACAAAAAATTAAGCATTGATCGAGAGATAAGAAGCGTTATCACTATAAGCACTATAAAACATAGTCTTATATGATCCTGTCTGAAAACTCACTTTTACACCTACAGTAGGTGAGACACTTTGTAGCACTGATGCCATGTTTTGGCAGATATGTACATATACAGAGTCAGCCAACAAAATGTATACACACTTCAGGAAAGAAAAACTTGTATAAATATTTGAATACTAGATTTATTGCTATTATACTGTATATTATTGCTACGTTATACATTAATGTAATATACATCATACTATTTTGCTTTTCCTGAAGTGTGTATAAATGGACATATAGTCATCCCCAACAAACATCTTCTTTATAATTTATAATCCGATACAGTTATGATCTGAAGGTTCAGTGGCAGCGGTGTATGAGAGCAGAACTCCTGTGCTGTTTTCCTCTTTTATCTCTCTGTAGCTTTAGATGTGTTTTTGAGTCCTGCTTACTCCTGAAGTTCTACTGAATTCTCAAATGCTTGTGCTGATTTCTTCAGCCTGGACTGAATCAATCGAGTTAATTTAGTGTGTGTGTGTGTGTGTGTGTGTTTGTGTGAGTGTGGTATTGTATAAACCATGTGTTACTCCTCTTCCCAGGATTCCAAGGCTTACTACAACATCCTGGACCAGGTGGCTCCTAAAGGAGATGAAGAAGGCATCCCGCCCATCGCTATCGACCTGTCTGGACTGAGGGTAACGCTATAGGGGTTAAAGATCCATACAGAGTTTCCCAGACTCTCCTGCATGTCCTGATTGTGTGACATAAACATGTCCCGTAGCCATCGTATGACGTCTCTGTTTCTCCACAGGAAAAGGACGACTTGAAGAGAGCGGATCTGATGCTGGAGCAGGCCGATCGACTCGGCTGTCGTCAGTTTGTCATGCCGAATGATGTCGTGCGAGGAAACCCTAAGCTTAACCTGGCGTTCGTGGCCAACCTTTTCAACAAATATCCTGCTCTGAAGAAGCCCGAGAACCAGGACATCGACTGGAGCTCTATCGAGGGTACGTCCCTGCACAAATCTAGCACATGTTCGAGCATTGAAAGACTCGGTGTGGAAGGTCTGACAGCCAGAAGGGTCTCGATCCTGACCCTTTTAGTGACTCTAACCATCCGTTGTGGAGTGTGAGGCTGTATTCCCACCTTGTGATTGGCTTTGGATCCATTGTGACTCTAATCGGGATGAAGGATCACTGAGTAAGTGAAGTCCATCAGTTTTTGATCATTTTTCATTTCCTCCATCAGGAGAGACCAGGGAGGAACGCACTTTCCGTAACTGGATGAACTCTCTCGGAGTCAATCCTCGTGTCAACCATCTCTATGTGTAAGAAAACTCAATCTCTCCACCAACATATCAGCTAAACAATGGAAGGATGTCAGATAAAATAGCGTGTGTGTGTCTGTGTACGTGTGTGTTTTACAGGGACCTGGCTGACGCTCTCGTCATCTTCCAGCTCTATGAGAAGATCAAAGTGCCCGTAGATTGGGACAGAGTGAACAAGCCTCCGTATCCCAAACTCGGCAGCAACATGAAGAAGGTGAGCTCAGGGTCGTCTAGGAGGGGACGAGTTTACACTTCTAAACACAACACAACACAACTGATTATCCGTGTGGTCTTACTATTACTATTTGAATGTTAATTAACGCCATCTCTTTTTAATCCGTGCATCACTAAACTAGTCTGTTAATCAAACACACAATACAGTCTAAAGACTTTGAGAATGAGCCGCTACTAATCGAGAGCTGTAATTTTAAACATACACTGCTGTCAGAGCTTCTGACCAATCAGCATCTAGAATACACACGAACAGGTGCTGTGGTTTAATTAAACGTCACATCTAGTGAAGTGCACTAACTGAAGAAACAGCACATGGTCAGGATTTCGGGGGGAAACTAACAAAATGTATTCTTTTTGTTAACTGATTCTAATTATAATTTTATTACATGTTTTGCAATAATGTTTACACTGTTTGTTGGTCTGGTGTTGATTGTCAGCTGGAGAATTGCAACTACGCAGTGGAACTGGGCAAGAAGGAGGCGAAGTTTTCTCTGGTGGGCATCGCCGGGCAGGACCTGAACGAGGGCAACCGCACACTCACTCTCGCTCTGCTCTGGCAACTCATGAGGAGGTGAGCTTTCACATGACGTTGTGTTAGTCTGACTGAAATTGTAAATGTATATCTGACTAAATCGAACTTCTGAAGGTTGGACCAGCCCACATAGATAATGCAGTTGGGAGTCAAGCTGCTCCTACACGTCAACCTCAACGAGACACAGAAATCATTCCAGGTGCTCTGAGCATGCTCCACATCTCCCACTATGGGCTTTGAACCCGAGCCAGAACAAAATGCATAAGGGCGGAAGAACCCGCTAACAGTGATCATGAGGAATGGAGTGCATCTCATTTGTACAAAAAGTAAAGCATACGGCAAATACGAAATGTACAGAGCTGTAAAGGTTTCCTCGCTGGACATGCTCCCAGTTTGACGCTTGCCAACTTGTTTCTGGAATGTTTCGTGTGTGACATAATGGGTCAACTGGAAGTACCATACTAACAAGCTGAAAGAGGCATATCGCCACCTATGGTAACAGAATCAGACATACTCCAGTCAATAAACTGATTCACCTGCCCGTTGGTATAATGGCACAAGGACAATAATCCACGTAAAACCTGGTGTAGTTGAGCTGTAACCACGTAACTGTGCATGTAAATTTGCTGAGCAAGAGAAAACATTTCTGTATTTTGGTCGAAATGAGCCTTTGTAGATTGAAAACATACTGGGAGGTATTTTCCCCTATTTATTTAAGACACGTGAGGCCAGTCAACTGCAGCTCTTTAAACTGCTGCTTATGCAAGGGAGCACAAACACAGGGTAAAGCGCTATCCACCCACTTCCTCCTGCCTGAGCTCACAGGTGCCCATGATTCTGTGTTGCTGTGATCGAGAAAAAAGTACACAACTCTCATTTACCTCTCTTGGACGCCTGCCTATAGATGGCTGTGGCATCATTAAGATTTAAACTCACAGCCTTCGCACCACAGGACAAATTCCTCCCTATTGCACCACTTGGGAGTTTGTCACTTGGTATATATTAGGTATTTAAGCCATTTTTGAGCAATAAAATGCAATAAAATTGAAGTGCTCTAAATGACTAAACTTAATATCTGATGCTTGGCTATCACACTCCCTCCATTAAATTCAGTTTTATTCAGTGTTCCAATTCATCATCCACCTCCTGTGTTTCCATCCTTGGCGTCAGGAACGTCCCTGAGCATTTAGTGGGCAGTTTAATAGAGTTATTACAACATCTAAAGGCTGACACGTCACAGTTACTCGAATAAGCTGAATCTTTGACTTGTTCATTTCATGCCTTTTTTGGTTGGTAAAAATGGATCACATTGATCACACAGTGTACTGTACCTCTGTTCCTCAGGTACACTCTGAACATTCTGGAAGATCTTGGAGATGGACAGAAGGTCACAGACGATACCATCGTCCAATGGGTGAACGACATGCTCACACAAGCCGGAAAGAACACCATCTCAGGTTTCAAGGTAGCAAATCCAACCTGCCTTCGTTATTACATGTGCTGAGAAAACATTTTCCCGTGTGGTTACAGTACCATGAGCTTTTGTTGGTTTGAGCCTAAAATGAGTTTCAGATACTTTGAAGTCATTGTGATTTAAGCCATAATTTAAGCTCACAAATAAAGGTTTGTTAAAGTTTAAACCTTTTGAAATCATGTGATTAGCTAATGCTTATGAACAAATATCCCATGATTTGGCAAAAGTTCTGTGCAGTGATGTGATGGTTCACTCTGATCTATGGTTCCTGCAGGATGGATCCATAAGCAGTAGCTTGCCAGTGTTGGACCTGATTGATGCCATCCAGCCAGGCTCGATTCGCTACGATTTGCTCAAGGTTGAAGATCTTACTGATGAAGAGAAACTCAACAACGCCAAGTATGTTCTTCTAACCTGCTGCTTTTGTGCAAAACTTGAACTGGTGCTGTTGCGTGTCACGGTGACGAGGGTGGTCTGACCATCTTAAAACGTTTTTGACTCAGATCATCAGTCAGAGATACCTCAATTCCCTTTTATATTTCAAACGGAATAGTTTGCCATTATATGAGCTGTGATTGTTCCTCTTTGCCTAACTTCTTGTTTTTAAATAATTGTTAAATCAGCAGGATACTGTACTTCAAATGTGCATTGCATTGCATTGTTTTTTTTTTTTTATACATTTAAAAACTTGGTTTAGACCATTTAAAAGATCTAGCACACCTAACATTTTTAAAAACTTTTGTCTTTAAGTGTTTTATTCACTTTCCAAAGCTTTGGGTTAAAAGGTATGTTGATATATTTTGTTTGGTTTGCCGTTTATCACACGTATGTGGTTTTCCGGTTTCAGGTACGCCATCTCCATGGCCAGGAAGATCGGTGCTCGGGTCTACGCACTTCCTGAAGACTTGGTGGAAGTCAAGCCCAAAATGGTGATGACCGTCTTCGCCTGCCTTATGGCCCGAGGAATGAAGAGAGTGTAGAGCGAGGAGCTACTCGAGGGGAAGAAATAAAAAAAATATATATATATGAATGTCTGCTTATTATTTTCCCAAACCTCTGTTTTCCATTTCCTCACTGCACTCCGTTTGTCTGAGGAAAAATAAAACAAGTGTGGAGATCGCAGGACTGACTGGACCAACCAGTATTCTCTTTCTCGCTAATATTACCTTTGTCCGATGCTAACCTTTTCACCTAGCGTAACAGAGATGTATTAGTGATTTCAGGAAGCAAAACAAAAAAAAAAACACACTCTCTGTAACCAGTCGAGTGCAGGTTATGTGTGAAATGCACAGACTGATGTTCTAAAATCAGGAAGAAATAAAACTAGTTTTCTATTACAATGTCTGTGTGACTCCTGTGTGAACTGAAGCTCAAATACATGCAGCTACAAATCATAACTAACACAGCGTTTAATTTAAACCTTTAAAATGCACACATTTTAGCATGTAATCATGCACTATTTAGTTTTAATGATTCTGTAATAGTGAGTGGGGTTCCCCAGTGGACCAGTGGTTCTCCAGTTCACTGCTGTACACATTTGAGTTCTGTCTCAGCTCCCAGCACAGCTGATTGAACTAATCAGCTAAATATCAGCCTTTTCTTAATTGACATGTGTGTGGTAAAGCAAGGAAAATACTAAAAGATGCAGCACAGTCATCTTCCAGGTACTAAGCTGTAGAAACACTGCCCTAAACTCAGAGGTAGCTTTGTTGTATCCTTCTGGGACTCAGACTCTACTGGTGTGTACATTGTAAATTTCAACTGACTGCTTTTCTTTATTCATATAACTGAAAACTTTACATTTATTAGATTTGTTTTAACAAGGAAGAAGTTTGGCAAAAGAATTATACAATTACACTCAACAGTCTTCATACGACAATGGAACAAATATATATATATATATATATATATATATAAATGTCTCAGGTGGATCTCATACTCAATGTTCCCAGGCAGAGGATCATAGACTCAGAGTTTCCTCATGATATAAGTTTGGTGTATTTGGCCTTCTTAGGAAAAGTGGAGCGAGCAGCTTAGATGAGTGTTTCCCAATCCACTTTGGATCCCAAGACAAAAATGACAAACCATCCAGACCCGAATCACAGCAGGCATTATTTATAAATATGGCAGCACGATGGCTTGTGGTTAGCACTGTCGCCTTGCACCTTCAGGGTCGGAGTTGAAACTGAAAGGTGTGTCTGACTGAAAGGTGTACTGCAGAAATAAATCACCACAATGTCGTCATAAATAAAATCTCATCTAACCTGCCTGTGGGTTTAGTGTTTGGGAACCAATCATTTAGACACTAACTTCTGCTGTATTACTCAAATGCTCAAGTTGAGAGCAATGGCAACACTAGGGGGTGCAAGCGACACCCCTACCAGCTATGGGTTTTTTTTTTTTTAAACAAACAAGGGTTCTTATTAGAGGACTTGGCATCAGGTTGCCTTGAGCCAAAAGTTAATAATATGAGGTCACACACTGTTTCGTTATACGTTCACTTCTTAAAGTACTTCTTCAGGCGTACCAGACAAGGTTGGCGTGTGAGTGGACCATATTCAAGTCTTCAGTCATGAAGGCAGCTGCAGGAGAAAGCCATAGCTGGGAGACCTAGTTAGTGCCTGTCGTAGTGGAGACTCTAAGATGGTGGATCCCTGGACACCAGTGGTGAGGACGGCAGTGCGGTTGGAGGAGGTCCTCGTAATGATGCTCATAGAGAGCTTGGTTGATTTAACAGAGAATATATACACTAGCCAGACAGATTGTGCCAAAGTGGTTGGTCAAATGGAAGGATTTTAGGCAGCCCTCGGGATGGGGACATGACACTTGGAGCAGGACATATGATGCTCCTTTACTCACCTGGGGCAAGTAACAGGTGTGGGCAATATAAAAATCACACCTGAAAGCAGATAAAGCAGAGAAGAGAAGTTTACTTAGTTTTTTTTTCATCGTGTGTCTGTGTGTGCCGCACTAAGCATGGACAACAGAAAGAGCAAAAGAGAAGTGTGTGAGGACTTAAGATCCAAAATTGTGGAAAAATATCAACAATCTCAAGGTTACAAGTCTATCTCCAGAGATCTAGATTTGTCTTTGTCCACAGTGCACAACATTATCAAGAAGTTTGCAACCCATGGCACTGTAGCTAATCTCTCTGGGCGTGGACAAAAGAGAAAAATTGACGAAAGGTTGCATAGCAACACACAAAGGGAATAAACATGTGTATAGCAAAACACGGATTGCAAGTAACGCGTTTTGCAAGTGTTCCACAAGACGAGCAAAGATTTTTAATAAATTTTTACTTGGAAAAGGAATAAATCTTGGTTTACGAGTGCCGAGTGTCATGTAACACGCATGCGCTTCTTGTTTCCAAGCATCATGGAATCATAACTGAGCCAACGTTTTTTTTTTCTATTTTGCGGTGCAGACTTGTGGTTAATAGTCTCCGCTGCTGGGTCATAGTGCGCGTCTCTCACTGTTATAATCAACATCCGTGCACGTGTGTACTGTTTACTATAACACTGTAACCACGCGTGTATGCGTAAAACATCTTTTATTATGTGTTTGTATGTTTGTGTGTACAGCGCGCATGTACTGTTTATTATAACACACGTGTCTGCGCACGTTAAAAGCAAAAGAGAGTCTCATTAGAAAGGATAAAGATCCATTTTCTCTCTCTGTGTCAGCCTGTAATGCGCATGTGTCATTTGACATATATGGAAGTCCTCCTCAATTACATATTTAACTCTTGGGTGGCATTCATTTCCTTTTAAAATGTAATTTTTCTGATGGAAAAATCAAGTTAAATTAGCAAATTTTCATAAGCAGGCTCTGCTGTGGCAATTAATCTATAACCTAAACTAAACTAAAACTTCTCAATGCTTTATATAGAATAATAAAGATATCTTGTACAAAAAAGGTCAATATTCAACCAGGCATGGTATGAAAATTAAATTCTTACTGTCAGTCAGTTACGTAATGAACAGGGTCTACTTTTAACATATTCTGAATTTCTCAATAATTTATGATCCCTGCGAGGCCAAAAGAATATTCATTTTAATGCAATTCCTGTCTTGTAGTGATATTATATGTATTGGGGATATCAATATAATAATAGATAGATGTAGCAACAAATATATTAGAAATATATTAAATACAAAATTATTTTCCATGCTCAATAATGTTCTGGTCTGCTAGATATTTAAATATTAACTGGAAAAAAGTATGGTCAATAACAAATGTTTTTTTATTAATAATAAAATTTTTCCTACACTATATCTATATATACACTATATCCTACACTGTCTATCCTAATATCTACCCTGTCAAGGAGCTTCTACAACATTTCAATTTGAATCGTGATATATTATGTGGATTTGTAGCATTGCCAAAGGATCTGTCACTTTGTTCTTTGACTGTGTATACTCAGTTTTGGTTTTATTGGTTGTATATATGTGTTCTGGTTGGACATTACTAATTTTGTTTCTAGCCTGCTTGGATCATGAACAAAAATTGATATGTATAATGTAGTTTTTTTCTTTGTACAGGATGATGTTATCTCCAAAAGTAGAAATTGTTTTATTATACAACTTCTTCTTTTACTTGGGAAGTATCACATTCATCTGAAAAAAAAAGGGCTAAAGCTAAGCCAGACTTTAATCATTTTATAAAAGAGATTAAACAATATGGGACCACATTAGAAAATGTTAAGAACAAAAAAGCAAGAAAGACTTATGAAGCGTTCCGCCAAGTTAAATTGTTGTAGACTAAACCCCCGGGGTCCGTTCTTCGTACGTCGCTTAACACATCCGAGATGAATTGACAGATCTAAGATGAGATGATCGTGCTAATTACGATGCGGCTAATTCGGTTCTTCGAGCACACCTGTTGTTGATGATTAGTATCGCTGGATTGAGTTGTCTAAGATTATTGCATTATCGTGCATTTGTTTAAAAGGCGATATGCATCGAAAGTAGAAACACTGATCACAACCCCTGCGATTGGTTGATGAAATGGCAAATGAGCAGCTCTTTTTTTTTATCAAGCGGACCAAAAGCTTTTATTAGAGGGTTATGGAGAATTTCAAACTTTAAAGATAATTTAATATAAAGTTATTAAATACGTAAGTGCTGCCCGTATGAGGCGCCGTATAGGGCTTAAATCAAACTTCACTCATGCACACACACATGAAACACTTGCAAACACATATATGAAACAGTCACACATCTATACATACTACTAACTGCTCACACAACTACATATGAAATGCGCGCACACATACCTATGAGACGCGCGCACATATATACAAACTCTCCGTGCACACACACCTATGAGATGCACGCGCACACACCTATGAGATGCACGCACACACACCTATGAGATGCACGCGCACACACCTATGAGATGCACGCGCACACACCTATGAGATGCACGCACACACACCTATGAGATGCACGCACACACACCTATGAGATGCACGCACACACACCTATGAGATGCACGCACACACACCTATGAGATGCACGCACACACACCTATGAGATGCACGCACATACACCTATGAGATACACCATGTCACCAAACAACACAGTGACTACCTGGAGCCCTATATATAGGCCCACTGACTGATTACAAGATTGTAGACACCTGTGATGCTAATTAGTGGACACACCTTGAATTAACATGTCCCTTTGGTCACATTATTTTCAGTATTTTCTAGGGGTACCATCATTTTTGTCCAGGCCTGTTCCATGAGTTAATTTTTTTAAATAATTCTGTTGAAGCATGGTTGAGAAGCAATGTCTGACTTTCATTGGTTAACATTCATAGAATTCTTATTTATTATTACTTTTCTCAGATTAAAGTTATTTCTGTGACCATTATGAGTTTTTCTTTCATTGACTGAAGGGTACCAACAATTTTGTCCACGTGTGTAAATCGCCCTCTCGGGTTTTTTCACTCGATCTCTGTTTGTTTGAGTCTGTTTTCCGTAACAGAAAGTCAGACCTTACAACAATAAACCCGACGGGCTTGGACCTAGTACTCCGACTCCGCCAACTCTGCACCGCTACAGTACCACTTACGGTAAGCCAGATGGGCGCTGTTTTTCACCAGGTTTCATTTCACCATTTCTTACAGACCCGGATCAAAGAACATCAAAGCAGATGCTTTGATCTCTCCCGGATCCACGAATTGAAGGAGAGACAAGAAGCTCCTGAAAATATTCTTCCCTCCACGCTGTTCGTCTCTCCGATTCAGTGGAGTTCAGAAGAGCAGATTCAGACACACACACTGAGCCCTCTCCACCAGAATGCCCCGCAAATCGGACCTTCGTTCCAACCTCGCAGCGAGACGCCCTCCTCTACCAGGCACACACCTCTCTGAGCACTGGTCATCCTTGGGCCAATCAAACCCTATCACTACTGGCAGAATGCTTCTGGTGGCCCAATATGTCCGAGCATGTCAGAAGGTACGCGAGAGGATGTCGGGACTGCGCCACTACTAAATCGTCCAGACACCTGCCAGCAGGAAAACTGTTACCCCTTCCTGTTCCCCGGCGTGCCTGGTCACATCTAGGAGTGGATTTTGTCACTGATCTCCCCTGTTCCGAGGGTCACACGTGGAACCTGGTAATAGTTGACCGATTTTCCAAGTCGAGCCGTCTTGTTCCCTTACAAGGAAACGGCCGAAACCCTGTTTAACCAGGTTTTTAGAGTCTATGGTATACCTGAGGACATTGTCTCTGATCGAGGACCCCAATTTGTCTCTAAGTTCTGTAAAGCCTTTTTTCAACTCCTAGGTGTGACCGTCAGCCTATCTTCTGGATACCACCCACAAAGTAACGGTCAAACTGAACGTAAGATCCAGGAGATAGGCAGATACCTCCGTACCTTCTGCCATGATCGTCAGCATTCCTGGAACCAATTCATTGCCTGGGCCGAGTATGCACAGAATTCACTCCGTCAACCCTCCGCAGGACTCACCCCTTTCCAGTGCTTACTCGGTTATCAGCCACCTCTCTTCCCCTGGAATGGAACGACATCTGACGTACCCGCGGTGAATTACTGGTTCCAGCAGAGTGAGAGGGTTTGGGATTCAGCGCATCGACAACTTCAACGGGCAGTTCGGAGACAACGCATCGTCGCTGACACGAGGAGAGCAGATACCCCAACCTTCTATCTAGGACAACGAGTCTGGCTCTCCACACGCGACATTCGTCTTCGGCTGCCCTGTAGAAAGCTGAGTCCCCGATTCATTGGCCCCTTCACCATTCTTTCTCAGATCAATCCCGTCACCTATAAGTTAAGTCTTCCACGCACTTACAAGATCCATCCTACCTTTCACGTTTCACTCTTAAAACCCTAACACTCACCCGTTTTCCCTGTTTCCACAGAGCCTGGTCCCGATGACGAGCCTCCCCCGGCACTAGAGATGGAAGCGGGAACGATCTATGCCGTTCGGGAAATCCTGAGTTCCCGTCGTCGAGGTGGTCAGCTGGAATATCTAGTGGACTGGGTGGGGTATGGTCCTGACTTGGGTCCCTCGCCAAGACATCCTCGACCCAAACCTCCACAGGGACTTCCACCAGCAACATCCACAAATGCCAGCTCCCAGGAGAAGAGGTCGTCCACCCCGGCGGCATGTCTTGCGGAACTCAGGAGCGGTCCGTGAAGGGGGGGTTGTGTCACGGAAACACCAGGCTCCACCCCCAATCTCCGTTCACAGTCACCAGAGGTCTAATCACACGCACACCTGATCCACATTAACAGCACACCATAAATACACCACACTTCCCCTCACTCGGCGTCTGACTTCATCAATGGACAACAGACTCCGTCATGTACCTGCCAACTTGTGCAGAGACTCTGTCCAATGAATACATCTGTAAGATAAAGCGGAGAGAAAAGACAAGCACATGTAAAGGTCAGCAAGTTGGAGTTGTCAGAATAACCAGACACACTATGATAATAGCCATATTATCCATATTACTCCCTGTTTTGGCCTGGGCTCTTGGACAGGCCACAATCTCTGCAGTTTTATCATTTTAAGGCTGTACCTACCCTGACCCAATTGAAAATCCAGATACTGTTTTTTTTTTTTTCCAGCCCAATTGCACACTCAATCAGAGATGTAAAATTTGCCGTTTGATTGTTACTGTTTGGTCAAAGGCTTGCTTGAGGGTCTTGTCATGTCCATGCTCCAGGGGAAACCCGCTGACTAGATTATGTGCTTTGTATCCCTTTACATACTTACAGGGATGCAGTATATACAAGCTCAATCAGGGGTTAAAGCATGTCAGGGATCTGAATCAGTTTCTCCAACTACTGGTGCAGTAAAAAAAAAAAAAGTAAAAAGAAAAAAGACCATGTTCTTTATTTGTAACTAAGTTTCCAATCCAACTTTAATTGGAACATTGGCAATCTTGTTTGAAATTCTTTATTTCTTCAGTGTGCTTTTAGACGAGGATATTTCACAGTAAAGTTAAAGTTTGCAAGAGGGAATATTATATACATTTTGTTTTTATATTTTACGATTGTACTATAACACTATAAAAACTATTTTTTCTTTTTGTATCCTACTTGTACTTTACTGTGTCACAGTTCTTCAGGTTATTTTTTCTTTCAAAATAAAAATAATCTCGAGTTTTTGTTGACACTTTATTGAACATGTGTGTTTATAGGAATTTATGAGAAATGTGTGAAATAACAGGATTGCTTTTCTAAACTTGTGTTGTTGCTTTATTTAAAAGTGTTTGATATAAAAAAAAAACCCTATAAAATAACTGTTTCTCTGCTAAATGTCTAACGTCGGTGCTTTATTGAAGTTTAAAATCTTATAAATTTAGAACAAAAATCTGTAAAATAACATCTTTAATCTGCTAAACTTCTAGTGCTGTTATTTTAATGAAGGTATTAAATCTTATAAATTTTGGAAAAATCTGTAAAATTACAGTGTTTCTGTGCAAAAAGTTAAATAACAATTTCAGTAAATTTTATGTTTTGGCACATAATATGTAAATAACTCAACTCAAGTCATCTTTATTTGTATAGCACTTTAACAACAAGAATGCCCCAAAGTGCTTCACATAAATAATTAAATAATATAGTAATAAAATAAAATAAGGAACTAAATTAAGAAATAAAAATAAATAAATAAATAAATAAATAAATAAATAAATAAAAAATTATAATAAAAAGGAACTTAATTAAAATCACATCACACACAATCTCATGTTGGTTTAAATGCCAAAGAAAACATGTGAGTTTTGAGATGGGACTTAAACACCCTCAGTGATGTGGCCTCACGAATGGTCAAGGGCAGGTCATTCCACAGTTTGGGTGCCGCCACAGAGAACGCCCGATCACCCCTGAGCTTGCACTTGGTCTTGGGTACCGTCAGCAGAAGTTTATCTGATGATCTGAGAGTCCGGGATGGAGCATATGGCTTAAGCAGATCCGAGAGGTAGGGCGGGGCAAGGCCATGTAAACATTTAAACGTGACCAAAAGAATTTTTAAATTAATTCGGTACTGTACCGGGAGCCAATGAAGAGAAGCCAGAACTGGAGAGATATGTTCTCTTTTATGTGTAGACGTTAATAGTCGAGCAGCAGAATTTTGGATCAACTGTAGCCGATGTAATGCTGCTTGAGAAACCCCAAAATACAGGGCATTGCAGTAATCAATACGAGTGGTGATGAAGGCGTGGATGGCTATTTTGAAAAGCCTAAAGGACAAAACAGGTTTAAGTTTTGACAATTGCCTTAACTGAAAGAAACTGGACCGAACAACAGCACTGATCTGTTTATCAAATTTAAGGCCATGGTCAAAAATAACACCTAAATTTGATGTTGTGGGTTTAACATACTGCTCCAAAGCTCCTAAATCCAGAGGTGGAGCTCTACCTCTGGCACCAGGACCAAATACCAAAACCTCTGTCTTTCTATCATTAAAATATCATTTCCTTCCACTAACACTCCTCTCACTGTTCTAGGAGACTTCAACCTCCCCTCTGACAAACTCCAATCCTCTTTCCTTCTCCCTCTCCTTAACTCTTTCTCTTTAACTCTTACCTCTCTGCTCTAATCACACCACGCACTGCGCCGCGTTCCCTCCGGTCTTCCAGCACTGCTCGCCTCGTCCCACCATCTCTCAGGGATCGAGGGCGGCATTCATCCAAACTCTTTTCTGTTCTGGCACCTAGGTGGTGGAACGAACTTCCTCTAGATGTCCGTACAGCAGAGACTTTGACTATCTTTAAACGGCGACTCAAAACTTATCTATTTCTCCAGTACTTACAGGACTAACCCCCCCCCCAAAAAAAAAAAACTCTTCCCAGTTGTGTTAGACTAATCGCACTTAGTTATTGACCTAGTTAACCCAGTGTAAGTATCTATCCAGTAATGTAAACTTTAAAGCACTTTTTGTAAGTCGCTCTGGATAAGAGCGTCTGCCAAATGCCTAAATGTAAATGTAAATTAAAATAAAAAAAAAATTGGGCTAACCATGTCTTTATGTCATCTAGACATGTTAACAGAGCCTTGACAGAGTAGCCTTCCTTCTGCTTTAACGGGACATAGATTTGACTGTCGTCTGCATAGCAATGAAAGGAGATGCCATGTTTTCTCAGGATATAACCGAGCGGCAACAAATATAACGAGAAAAGAAGGGGTCCAAGGATAGAAACCTGTTGGACCCAATATGTCAGAGGAGCTGATGAGGACTCCAGATCTCCAAGACTAACCGAAAATGTTCTATCAGTAAGATAGGACCTAAACCAGTCTAGAGCTGTCCCCGTAATTCCCACCCAGTGTTCTAAGCGTGACAGAAGGATGTTATGGTCTACTGTATCAAAGGCAGCTGTTAAATCAAGCAGCAGAAGAATCACAGAATCACCGGAATCCGCAATACGATAAATGTCATTTAAGACCCTTAACAGAGCTGTTTCAGTACTGTGAAAAGCCTTGAAACCAGACTGAAAAACCTCAAGAATCCCATGCTCACTAAGATAACTTATTAGTTATGTATAAACTACTTTCTCCAAAATCTTAGACAGAAATGGTAGCTTGGAGATTGTTCTGTAATTAGAAAACACAGACGGATCAAGATTAGGTTTCTTTAACAAAGGTTGCACAACTGCATGTTTACAATTTCTGGGTACCACTCCAGAGCCAAAGCTTCTATTTATAATATTTAAAACTATAGGACCAAGAATGAGAGCCAATTCTTTAAAAAGATGCGGAGGAATGGGATCAGCAGGAGATCCTGCAGGCTTCATAATATTAATAATCTTTAACAGAAAGGAAAGAGAGATAGGCTCAAACTGGTTAAAAACAGCAGAGCTAGAGCCAGAAATGGAGATAGATGGGTCACATGCCGGAGATGTAATAAGAGCCCTTATAGAAGAAACCTTATCAATAAAAAACTGGAGAAAGTTTTCACACACTGCATAAGAGCTTTCGAAACTGACCATTTGGGGGCCATTAAGAATAACATTAAATGACTGAAATAAAACTCGAGGCTTATGACAGTTAGCTAAAATTAACTCAGAGAAATGTTTGGTTTTTGCAGCTTTTACAGTTTTCTGATGAAGACGCCAACTGTCTCTCAATGAAATAAAAGACAATTGCAATTTGTCCTTTTCCCATTTTCATTCCATTTTGCTTAATATCTAATGGAACCAAAAAAGTTACATTTGAGATTTATCTAAACACTATTCAGCTACTCCATTCCCAACGATGAGAGGTGGGCGTGAGCGTGAGCTTGCTCATGGGCTGGTGCTTACCTGACTGATGATCTGGTGCTGATGGAGACTCCGGAACATTCTCCTGCATTTTCATTGTTGAGATGCTTTGTCTCCTGAGGTGGCATGCTTCTGAAAAGAACCCAGTTCAAGTAAAATGTATATAATCACCAAGATAACCTTTCCCCAAACAAACATATTGGTCTTTATCTATAGAATATAATTAACTGATGTTCAGGTAACTACTGTTAAACACTGAAATAAAACTGCTGGTTTTCAAAAACTTATCATCCAGTAACATTAACTTACTATTTAAAAAAAAGGTAAAAACTCACGTAAGTTGTGTAAATAACATAACTATTACAGTAACATTACTTTTAAACTCACATTAAATACTGTACAGTTAAATCCTGTCAGTGATCTGAGTTAATGATGTGTAAAATAAGAGATTTTTTTTGGCAGGGGGGCTATTTTAGCGCATAACACAACTTTACCGCGGTTCACCTACATTGCTCAAATTTCCCCTCTTGGTCGGCGACTGCGAGTGATGTCACTCCCCATACAATCAGGCCCCCCCCAGTATAGACCCGCCCCTGATGCTGATTGACAGGTTTCCGTGTAACGCGTTGGAAATGCAATTGCAAATGGATTAGCGATTGTGTTTGAGTTTTGGCAGGCTACATGCGCGACGCAGAGAAAGTGAAAAAGCAGACGTGCTAATTGATTTTGATATTTAAATATGACAGGATCATGACCTGTAATACATGGGAAATGCAAATGGACTTTTCTTATTCATTTGAAATTTGGCAGTCAGTGTGCGCTCGCGAAGGCGAAAAAACAAACGGTAATGCAAAGTTTGCCATTGCATTTGAATTATGTCACACTTTATGTGTCCACATATGGAAAACACAATTGCAAATGCAATTTACAATTCCTTTTGAAAAATGTCTGGGATATCATTCCATAATGCCCTGCACATTTCTCTAAACACACTGGCCACTTAAACATTTGTAGGCTTAGGAGACGGGGTCGTAACCGATAAACTGTGGCAAAACAAACGCAAGAATAAAGGCATGAACAGCACGATAATTTGGCAATAAATGGGTGTCCTGCAGCGCCTTAAATACACCTGACTGATTAATCCAAAGCGGCAGCAGGTGAGCTCGAGCCGTGACTGAGGCGGCAAAAAACAAGAGGCGTCGCGGAGCTGGAACAGGAGTGCTTTAGACTGCTTCCGGAGGTGCTTATGTTGTGGGCGAGATCTGGCGTGTTGTGTTGAGCAGGGAACAGAGGCGGTTGATATCCCAGACAGCATTGGAAGGGAGACATACCAGTGGAAGATGTGGGGAGCGAGTTGTGGGCGTATTCTATCCATGGGAGAAATTTACTCCAAGAGGTTGAGTCCCATGATGCCATACACCTTAGAGACTTCTCTAGTTCCTGGTTGATCCGTTCCATCTGTCCATTGCTCTGGGGGTGGAAGCCAGAGGACAGGCTGAGGGTGGCACCAATGAGCTTACAGAAAACCTTCCAGAATTGAGCGGAATTTTTTTTTGGGGGGGGGGGGGGGGATTTTTCCCCGATTTTCTCCCTAATTTAGTCGTGTCCAATTCCTCCCCATCACTAGGGGGCTCCCACATTAAGGCTACTACTACCACTCAGCCGAGAGGGCCGAAGACTATCACGTGTTTCCTCCGAACCACGTGACACCAGCCGACCGCATCTTTTCGAACTGCCTTAGAGAATCGATCCACCACTGTCATAATGCAAGTGTTGTTGTCTGAGGGTGGTAATCCCGTGACAAAATCCAGAGAGATATGCGACCATGGGCGATGTGGGATGCGGAGCTGTCTGAGAAGGCCCTCCGGGGGGTGGGGGGGGGGGGGGGGGGGGTTCGTGGCCTTATTCCTAGAACAAGTATCGCATGAAGATACGAAACCTTTGACATCCTCCTTAACAGTTGGCCACCAGAGACGTTGCTCAACGAAAGAAAGAGTGCAGGCTATGCCTGGGTGGCATGCCAACTTGGAGCTGTGGGCCCAGTCTAATACTGTGGAACGGAGAGGGCTTGGGACAAAGAGTCGGTTGGGGGGAACGTTACTTGGACCTGGCTCGCGTTCGAGCGCACGTAGCACCAGGTTTTCTATTTCTAGGCGAGTATCAGCCACCAGACAATGTGGGGGAAGGATGGTTTCCTGAGGGGGGGAAGCCATAGGGGGAGAGAACTGTCGGGAAAGAGCGTCCGGCTTGGTGTTCTTAGAACCCGGGCGGTAGGACAATGTAAAGTTGAATGGGGAAAAGAACAAGGACCATAGTGCCTGACGAGAATTAAGTCGCTTGGCTGACCTTAAATACTCCCAGTTTCTATGGTCGGTCCAGACCAAGAATGGATGTTCTGCCCCCTCCAGCCAGTGTCTCCATTCTTCAAGTGCAAACTTGATGGCCAATAGCTCTCGGTCTCCGATGCCATAATTGCATTCAGACGGCGAAAGTCGACGAGAGAGGAAAGAACAGGGGTGAAGTTTATTATCCTTGAAGGACCTTTGGGGAAGAATGGCTCCAACAGCTGTTTCCGATGCGTACACTTAGACCACAAACTGGAGGGACGGGTCAGGGAAGGTGAGGATAGGGGCAGAGGTGAAACGACCTTTGTGTTCCATAAAAGCCTTGTCTGCCAGTGAATTCCATCGAAACTGCAATTTTGTGGATGTGAGAGCGGTGAGAGGTGCTGCAACAGTGCTATAGTTTCTAATGAAGTGTCTGTAAAAGTTGGCGAAACCCAAAAAACGATGAAGTTCCCGCCTTGAAGATGGTACCGGCCAATCTGTGACTGCCTTTACTTTAGCTGGGTCCATCTGAATACCCGATGGTGATATGACAAACCCAAGGAAGGAAGTAGAATCACGATGAAACTCACATTTCTCAGCCTTGATGTAGAGCTTGTTCTCGATGAGCCTTTGTAAAACCTGACGGACATGGGACCGGTGTTCCTTAAGTGTGCGGGAGAAGATCAAGATGACATCGAGGTAGACAAATGCAAAAACGTTCAGGAAGTCTCTCAGTAGGTCATTGATAAGAGTCTGGAAGACAGCTGGGGCATTGGTCAGCCCAAAGGGTACCACAAGGTATTCATAGTTGCCCGTAGGTGTATTGAAAGCAGTCTTCCATTCGTCTCCGTCTCGTATCCTCACTAGGTGATAGGCGTTCCTAAGATCCAACTTGGTGAACACCTGTGCATCCTGAAGTAACTCGAAGGCTGAAGACATGAGAGGGAGTGGGTAGCGGTTCTTAACGGTAATCTCATTAAGCCCCCTAGGGCCGTAGGGATTTGTCCTTCTTCTCCACAAAGAAAAACCCTGCGCCCGCTGGAGAGGAGGAAGGACGAATGAGTCCTGCAGCAAGGGATTCCTACATCTATATCTAGGCATTATCCAGAGCGACTTATATTTTTATCTCATTACATCTGAGCAATTGAGGGTTAAGGGCCTTGCTCAAGGGCACAACAGTGGCAACTTGGTGGTTGTGAGGTTTGAACCTGGTATCTTCTGAACCGTAGTCCAATGCCTTAACCACTGAGCTATCCCTGCCCTAGATTCCATACTGTATCCATACTTGATCCATGGCCTCCCTCTCAGGGCGAGAGAGGGATTATAGTCGTCCCTTGGGCGGGGTTGTACCTGGCAGAAGGTCAATGGCACAATCGTATGGGAGGTGGGGGGGTAGTGAGACTGCACGAGGTTTGCTAAAAACTTTCAGGAGATCGTGGTATTCAGCTGGGACGTTCGAGAGGTTGGAGCAGTCCTCCAGCAGAGAAGGCAGGGACCCTTTGGCAGCAGAGCGGAGACATGACGACAGACAGGAAGGACTCCATTCCAAAACTCTCTTCTTGACCCAGTCAATGTGGGGATTGTGCAACTGTAACCATGGGAGACCCAAAACAAGTGGAGCGTGGGAGCTCTTAACAATCAGAAACGAGATGATTTCTGAGTGGTTTCCTGAAAAGTGCAACATAATTGGTAATGTGCGGTGGGTGATGGGGGCCAGGAAACAACCATCGAGGGCCTGGACAGTGAGTGGGTGACTTAGAGGCGTGGAGGAAATTCCAAGGAGGTTCACCAGTGAAGAGCAGATTAAGTTTTGGTCAGCCCCAGAATCCAATAGGGCGTACGTGTCATGGGACTGACTCCTATGGGTCAGGGTTACTGGAAAACAGGACCGATGGTTGGGAAATCTTCTAAGATCCGGGCCCCCCGGTGCACCCAAAATTACCGAGAGGCCTGCCCTTTTAACGGGCAGTTACGTGAGAAGTGACCCAACTGACCACAGTAGAAGCATAACCCCCTTGTCTCGTCTCCGTTGGCGCTCCTCGGGTGAGATACGTGTCCGACCCACCTGCATTGGTTCAGGAGGGTTCTCCAGGGAGCTGGTGGAGGCTAGGTGGGGTGGTGACCAGAGGTTCAGACAACGCTCCTGCTGCCTGAGGCGCTTACGAGCGTCAATACGTGCTGCTAAGTCAATGAGGTCTTCTAGGTTGGATGGTGATTCGCGCGCTGACAACTCATCTTTGACTGTGTCTGATAACCCATGGAGAAATGCGTCAAAGAGAGCTTGGTCATCCCAACCACATGAAGCCACCAAGGTACGAAACTCTATGGCATAGTCGTGAACAGATCGGGATCCTTGGTGAAGAGTTAATATCTGGCCTGCAGCCAGGCGTCCGATGGATGAGCGATCAAAAACTCTTCTCATTTCATCAGTGAAGGATTTATTAGTGAAGCAACAGGGTAATTGAGCATCCCACAAGGCTGTTCCCCATTCTCTCGCCCCACCGGAGAGGAGCTCGTTCTGTAGGGAAGGACGAGGCCTGCAGCTCAAGGACTAGAGAACATTGAGAGAGAAATGAACGGCATGTGTTAGGGTCCCCATCATAGGTAGGCGGAGCAGGGGGGCTTTGCAGATGCTGAATTTGAGTAACGAGAGATGTCAGGGTCTCAGTTACTGTTTTCAGCGTGCTAGTGACCTCCTGAATGTCGCGTTGATGTGACCCCAGGAGCGCTCCCTGACTTTCTAGTGCTGATCTCAAATGAGCAAACTCTGCTGTATCCATTATGGCCAGATTATACTGTCACGGGCATCACTAGAGAGAAAACATGTAGATCCAGTAGCAGAGAGAGGCAGAGAGAATAATCAACCAAGAGACACTTACAGCCAGTAGAGGGCGTCTCGGTCTGAGAGAACCAGGAAGTGTAGGGAGGCAGCACACAACTCCACGTTAGTGAGGCCAAAGCTTCCAGTGCACGTAATCCAATCTCGTAGCCAAAAGTCGGAAGCCGAGTTCAAAACCAGTAGATCCAATGAGTGCAAATCCAGAAGCGGTGTCAGACGTGGGCGAAGTTCAAAGCCGGTGATCCAATAGCAATAAATCCAGGGGCAGGCAGTATCGTAGTCAAAACGTGAGCGAGGTTCAAAGCCGGTAATCCAAATAGCAATAAATCCGTAATGCGAAGACAAGGACGAAAACGATAAACCAGGCGGGGTCGTAACCGATAAACTGTGGCAAAACAAACGCGAGAATAAAGGCATGAACGGCACAATAATCTGGCAATAAGTGGGTGTCCTGCAGCGCCTTAAATACACCTGACTGATTAATCCAAAGCGGCAGCAGGTGACCTCGAGCCGTGACTGAGGCGGCAAAAAACAAGAGGCGGCGCGGGGCTGGAACAGGAGTGCTTTAGACTGCTTGCGGAGGTGCTTATGTTGTGGGCGAGATCTGGCGTGTCGTGACAGTTCTTTATTGGTAATAACATTTGTACAGAATGTAAAGTAAGTTTGCCATTTGCCAGTTTAATTTCAATAAATTAATTAAGGTTCATTCATCAACTAGGGACACCTGGGTGTACTGTATTATAAAATAACAGGTGGTTGGATTTTTTTTTAATAAAGAAGCTAGATTTTGAAATAAAACATTTATCTATTATAAAGCAATTTTTTTATCGACTTTAGTTGTTACCAACCTACATATCTACATATCTTCATTTTAGAGATCCATCCTACTAACCCTCCCCTCCATCTACCCGTGTGTGAAGTATATTTAAAAAAAGTACTAAACAGTCCTTAGTGTAGATGGAACTCTTTGTCAGAGAATACTAGCCCTTAAAGCCCAAAGCATTTTAGCTATTATTTGCATTATGTTTTAATAAATATACTGTATATGAGTTTGGGCAATATAGAGTGACATTTTTCAAGAGAATATATTCCTCAATATAAAGAACTCAATTTTATTTCATTTTAACTAACTATACACACATATCAGAAAACCCAAATGCACAGTTTACAACTACTGTATACTTTATGTGTGGGAAACACTGCTTTGGGAAAACAAAAAATATGTGAGTCTTACACAAGACAAATATGAACCATCTCAGAGATTTAGTGGTAATGAGCCACATTTGAGAAGATGCAGAAAACAGCTAAAATCTCATTCAAGTATCAAAGATGGCTCATTTCTGTCTAGGAGACAAAGAAGAGATTAACACGAGATCTCACCTTGGAGTTTCTTTGCAATGGGTAGTGAAAAGCTGGGAAAAGTGCATTAGTGAGGAAATTATATAGAGAAATAAAGATAGTTTTTACTCTTATAACTGAGTAAAACAGTCCCAGTTTGACTTGAACACCCCACGTATATTTTCTGTATGTTTTAAAGGTCCAATTATAAAAGATAATCATTTTAATTAACATTATGAGCAAACTGCACTTTATAGTTTATTTATTTATATTCTTTCGTTTATTAAATTGTCACATCAAATGATCATCTAATGCAGGATTAACATACAAATACTTCTGATAATGAAAAAAAAAATTGCAGGTGGAGAGAGCTAAACATCTCACACAAGATTAACATCACAGTTAATAACAAGTACAAATACAGTAAAGACATGAACTTTTAACGTCTGTTTATTATTGATTTGAAAACATCAAAATTAAATGATCTATTTCAGATTTAAATTGTACATCAAAACAGACTCATGATTTTAATTTCATCTTGTGGTTTATTTGTTTTTGAAGCCCTGAACTGAACATTGAGAGAAAAAAAATGCTCTGTAATTATTAGAACTTAATATACAATTTTAAATATTATTTATATTTAATATCACTTTATTTCAACAGAGTAGATGATTATCTTTAGTCAAAATCCCTTAGATTTAACTTGAAACTCTTTTCACAATTAACTATTCAGTGTTTCTTTAAAAACAGACTTTCATAAAGAATATGAATCTTTAACTGTGCAGTATTTCATTAATGAACTCTAATTGATCTGATTGACTCTTACTGAGCACTGAAGTGGGAGGAGCTTTACAGGAGATTCTTTACCAGAAACATTTAGGACTGGCAGTAATTTGTCAGTAAATGTGTGTGTGAAAGTGTGTATGTGTGTGTTAGTGAGAGGGTCTGAGAATGACAGTGTTCCTCTGTCCCAGTCCAGCTGCACTCTGACCCTCTGGAGTTTCTGTGACACTGAGAGGAGAGCGAGTGTGTCTGGTGTAGAACCTGCTCCATATTCACCATCATGATACCACACACACCAGATTCCACTTCTGGAGAATACACCTCCCTTCCTCTCAGCAGATTCTGTCATCACACCCACAGACCACAGTGTACAGTCTCCAACTCCAACATCCCAGCAGTGTGTCCCTGAGTTAAAGCCCTCAGAGCCCAGGATACACGAATATTCATCAAATCTCTCTGGATTATCCGGAAGTTTCTGTTTCTCATCACTGAGTCTCACACTGGTCAGATCATCAGATACAATGAGTTTAGGATGAGCAGTGTTGGGGTCCAGAGTTACAGGTGCTGAAAACACACACACACACACACACACACACACACACACACACACACACACACACACACACACACTATGTTTCAGTGGGACTAGGCTTAAACATTGTTAGCATGGCACTAATTAATTCATTTATAAACACCACATTAGTGTTATTAACTACTACTACAACACACACACACACACACACATTCTTGCTGTACAGTCTTACAGTATTGGACAGTGTGCTGCATCTTCTCCCAGACTCTGAACTTGAGGTTGGCCAGATGTTTAGCCACATGGATCAGTGCTCCTGAAAGCTCCTCTGGATGCTGCAGTGTGCACTGGGCTCTGCAGAAACATTCAGGACTCAGTGTTGCTGTGGGTTTGGATTCAGAAACACAGAGAACGAGAGAGACAGGAAGCACATCACTCACCTTTTCACTGTGGCCTTGTAGTTCTGGAAAACAACAAAGCAAACATCAGTGGATACGACTGACATTTTTACACACTGAAATGTGACGTTTCTGATGATGGAGAGAAGTTTGACTTTCTCGCAGTATAAATACCGACTAAATGATCCTCACCTGTAAGAACGAGACGTCTTCAGCTCTCATCTCCTCTTCTATGGCTCTGATTGTGTCTGAAAGAGATGATATGTCTCTGCTCAGCGTCTCGATCTTCTCCTTCATCATCTGACTCTTCTGCTCCTCTTCCTCTCTCAGTGCAGTGATCCTGGCTGCCTCTTCATCTCGTAGAAACTGGTGAAGCTTCTCAAACTCCTCCTTAATCTGACGCTCTGTGTGTCGCGCCTGAATCTGCAGTGAAGAGGAAATTAAATTAATTATAACTGATTGTACAGTGATGGAAAATATAATTATAATATCAGAAGCATGTTATTGATTCACACCTTTATATGTTCTGCAGTCTGACGCCAGTTCAGTTTACAGTCGTTAAAGATCTTCAGTTTCTCCTGTAGGGGCTTCAGTGCAGGTTTGAGCTTCTCCTGAAACAAATCAACACACTGCATGGAGACTCAGTGTTTCAGCTCTTATTTTACACATCATTAACTCACATCACTGGTGAGAATTAACTTTAAAATGTTCACTATAAAGAATAATGTAACTATAACAGTTTTTACAGTAATATTCCTTTTAACAATCACAGATGGCGTTTTAATATGCAGACGACAGTTATAAAAAGTGTAGATAATGTTGGTTTATTTAACATCTGCTCCTGTTTCTACAGGTGACACTTTAGATTATTAAAATTTGTATATAATAAAATATTTGAATAACATATTTGGTAGTTATTGTATGAATAAAATAATTTAAAAAAACCAACTATAATTTAATTATCGATACTATAGATATTTTAGGAAGTTCTTTCTCATTTATATGTCATTTGACACATACTGTATGACCTCAAAGTTATTCTTAATAATGTTAATATTTACCTTACAGTCTGTTATTGCCTCATCAATGGGGCAGAACTTATGCTTGGTGTGTTTCCTTGAATCCCGACACACCACACACACCGGCTGTTGATCGTCCAGACAGAAGAGTTTGAGTTTCTCACTGTGCAGACTGCAGACTGTTTCAGACGCTGATGAAGATCTCTGACTTCTCTCCTGTAAGAAAGTCTCACACAGGTTCCTTAACACCAGGTTTGTGGGAGGTTTATCTAAAGACGACTTCCTCCTACAGACAGGACATTCTCTGGATCCTTTGGTCTTCCAGAACCTCTGCAAACACACTTTACACACACTGTGACTGCAGCGCAGAACAACAGGATCCTTGAAGATCTCACAGCACACAGGACAGGAGAAATCCTCCTCTGAAAACTTAGAAGCCATTTTATTTCGCTGCTGTTGTTCTCTCCAGTCCGAATGCTCAGAGTTTCACTTTGGTAAAAAGTAATCACACCTTGACTTCAGGTTTGTTTCATACATACGGAGACCCTAAAGGGACAAAAAATGGGGGGTAAAAAATCTAAGCAAGAAAAAAAAAACAGACATGGAACGCAAAAATGACGACGAAAAAAAAATCTAAGGAAGGAAAAAAAAACACGGGATATGGGGGGGGGGCGGAGGGAATCGGGATCACGTGACTCATATATCCGCGTCTGTCTTTTTTTCCCCCCGATTTTCTCCCTAATTTAGTCGTGTCCAATTCCTCCCCGTCACTAGGGGGCTCCCACATTAAGGCTACTACTACCACTCAGCCGGGAGGGCCGAAGACTATCACGTGTTTCCTCCGAACCACGTGACGCCAGCCGACCGCATCTTTTCGAACTGCTCGCTCGCGCACCGTTGGGGGCGGAGTAACACACTCGGAGGACGGCGCTCTCCGCTCCCTCCGTTGCGCGAGCTCACAGACGCCCCTGACGGGCTGTAGAGCCGTGATTAATGTGGGAGGAGCACCAAGTACCTCTCATCCCTCCCCTCTGAGAGAGCTCGGCCAATCAGCTCTCTCTAGACCTCCGGCTGCGCCGAAATCCTGAAAAGACACGACACGTCCGTGCGTTTAAGCCCAGAGTTGAGTTGAAGTACCGATAGCGCCGTCCACTGTCTGCGATGGAGGGGGACCTAGAAACATTCCCGAGGTCAAGAGGAATACCCCAGGAATACCCCCCTGCTCATGAAACAGGACACGGTACGCTACGGTGAAATGTATTACAAGTTATAAGCACAAGTCTCAGTCCTCAAGACTCTACACTTAACCGGTTACTGACAGAGGAAAGCTGTTATCCGCTTTTTAAGAAAACGTTTAATACTATTTATTAGTTATAATTACAGTAAAGTTGTTGTTACTGAAGACCTGCTGTCAAACTAAACAGCAGATAAAGTGTCATGTAGAAAAAATGTTGACACACAAACAATATACATCAGTGTCAGTAATGCCATCAGAAATTGTGACATGATGCAAACTGGAAAAAAAAAGTCAACAGTTTTTTTTTTAAATCACAATTTCCGATGACATTGCTTACAGTGATGTATATTGTTTTTTTGTTTTTTTCTAGATTACAGTACTATATTCCCATTTTCCTTTCAGAGACTGACACAAGATAGCTGCTCACAATGTGCAATACAGCACAGTACATCCTCCACTTAATGTCGTTTACATATAGAATAGCATCAGTCAATGTCCAAATCCTTAGAAAGAAAAGCTGCAAAAATAACTTAGATTTTCAAATACTCTGCAGTACTCTGACAAGGAAAAGTGCGTACAGTACGTCTGCTCAGACCCTGACGTGGTGCAAAGCACTTTTCCACATCAAGGGCATTTTTAAAAATGCGACCGTTGCCGTGGATTTTGGCGTATCTTCATCTTCACTACTGAGTAAACAAAATAGATGTTTCACAAACTTTGTTTCTTAAGGCTACAATAACTTATTCTGCATGTTTCTTAATACTGTGTAAGTCATAAAATCCTGTCTGGTCTTTACCTACCTGCTTTCTTCACCTGCTCTGAACTCATTTTCTATCATTGCTTCATTGTCCTCCTCATCTTCACGGCTGAGTAAATGAACCAGATATTTCACTAAATATATACCTTAAATCATCAATCCCCAATTTATGTTTTTTGATATTGTTTAAAGTGGTCATGACATGAATTCAATTTTACTTGATTTTTTTTTGTTTTTTTTTGACAAATAAGAGGTCACTGCACTATAAAAAACATTTTGTAATTCTGGTGCACAAAAAACTGTAACTTACTGTAAGTGTACATCAGAAAACACATTAAAATGGTAAATGTATGTCATGAGCCCTTTAAGTCAGAGTATCCTGTGTCGTAGCTCCACCTGTTCTCTTCACCTGCTCTGGACTTATAGCCTTTCTCTCTGTACTCTTCATCTTTTTCGTCTTTTTTATGTACCAAGCAATAAAATGCTTGTATTTGCTAAACAGTGATGTAATTTCATTAGCACTGTTATTGCAACAGAAACAGAAAAAAAGCTCATGCATTAATAAATTTAATCTGCATAATTTTTCGAAACTTTGTGGTTTTTCAACCTGTTTTGAGAATCCTGTTTACAAAAAGCTTACAATAAGGTCTGGAATACTGTATGAATGACCGTGTAGAGGATCCATACGCCAGTCTCGTTCTGTTTACACAGCATGAAACTTCTATAAGGAACCAGAAATGGTGGTGGAACAAGAGTAATAAAGTAAACAATCTTCAAAAAAATACTTTATATCTGGTGTGAAAATCTTTGCTTGAAAATAATCTGTAGCATTAGATATAGAGTTGTGCAGTTTCTAAGTAAAACAGCTGGATGTTTTACTGATCACGCCAGAGAATATGCCAGAGTTTTTATTAACTTTATCAAACCTTCTCCTTTTTCGTTTTCATGCGAAACCCAGGAGGCTACAATATGTTTTTTCTTTTTTTTGTCTGTAATTCTATTATGTAATATGTTGCTTTCTTTACAGTCATGCAAATATACTTCTGTAATGTTGTCATCTGTATGTTAATTGTTCATTCTTAAGTTATGTTTGGAAATATTGAGTGGTTTTGTTAAAATCGCAGGGACTATTGCAGGCACGATAAACAACAACTTCTACTAAAGATATGGTGCCTTTTGCACAGTACTGTGTGTATTTACAAAATGTAGATATGTACAGAATGTGTATTTGTATTTGTCTTTTTTTTTTCTTCAGGATCTAGAACTCCAAGAACATACATCAAAGAAATCAAAGCGATGGAGCCCTGAATCACCCGATGAAACGAGGGCTTTGGCAATCCAGAATACTACAGTAACACAAATGATGCAACATCAAATCCAAAACCATGTATGGGTGATGAAGGAGATACACTGTTATGGGATCCGGAAAATGAAGAGCACGAAAGGACAGAAGTTGATGTTATTGTGATAAACCTGTGTTTAGACAATGCTGATGATGTCACTGAGGTAATGAAGTCACATCAAGTGTGCACAAATACTGCATTATCTTACACATTTTCATCCTAAGGAAAACTTTCATGTTAACAATGTAAATACAGTTGATTTTATTTACACAAGAGAATTGCTGTACAGATGCATAAATCCAAAGGAATAAATGTGATCAAAGGTGTTTTGTGAGTTAAGATGTAGAATATTTAAATAAGATGATACTTAAACATCATGAATTAATTTTAAAAAATGGATTAGTTAAAAAAAAATTGAATTTAAACACACTGCATAGAGCTATGCTTAAGACTCTGACTTTATGGTACTTTAATATTGTTTTTACTCCATGTATATGTATAATTGTTGACTCTGCTTTGCATTAGGGAATTTATTTCAGCAATATTGTGTATATTCTCAGTTGTTCATGGAGAATGAAGAGGTGAATGAAGCTGTTCCAACAACCTCATCTTATGAAGAACCTCTACTGTCGGTCAAATCACCACATGAGGGAGTGGAAACAAGTTTGCAGGTAAAGAAACATACATGCTGAGAAAGCTTGTGTTTTTAATTTCATTAGCCTACACTGTAAGGTCCAGAGATCCAGAGTCTCCTGTCAGTTCTGCTAGTCATAGGCTGTTTGGACATGAACATGTTGTAAAAAAAAAAAAAACTTTAACTATAGCTTCAATCATTTGTCATTAACCCATTTACTGATCAAATTAACATACTTCTACAGCACAAACTTACAACTCATCTACAAGTAAGAGAGTCACGTTCCTTAATCATGTTGTAGCTTTTAACATCATATACTGTATGTTCATCAGTGCTGTGATATGTTTTGAATGATCTTAATCATTATAAGAATAATATTCACAGCCTGCTAATAACTCAAGTTAATGGTTAATGGTTATAGAGATATTTGTCAGCTGATGACCACCACTGTACACGTTGCCTTTTTAGTTTTAACTGATATGCCGAACTCTTCATTTTTTGTTTTTCCTTTTCATTTCAGTTCAACAGTGAAATACTTCCTGGAGATTTTGCTTCAGAATCAGAAACCTACAGCAACTCTTCAACCGCCAATGGTGGCTTGGCAAATTCAAGAGCTGTGCATTATGTGTCAGTTCATAGGATTACTATTTTAAAAGATCTTCTAGTTTCTGACTTGGATCCAAACATATCGGAGGGTACTTTAAAAATGGAATTTGTTAACGAAAAGGCCATTGCTGATTCTGGAGTATCGAGAGATATTTACACGGCATTCTGGGAGCAGTTCCTTGAACAGTGGGAAGGTGAAGAGGAACGTGTTCCAAGACTGAGGCCAGATTTCTCTGAGCATGAATGGCAGGCAGTGGGAAGGATTTGGGCCAAAGGTTTTCTAGACTATGGTGTACTACCAATAAGGCTTTCATATTGGCATCTATTCATGGAATTGACACAGTTGATGTAGATGTCCTGTTGTCCTCTTTCCTCAACTACCTCTCTTCTAATGAGCGAGTCATTATTGAAAGGGCTTTACAGGGCACACTGGAGGAAAGCGATGAGGAGGACTTACTTGACCTTTCCACAAGGATGGGTTCCCATTGCCTCCCTCCAAAAGATAACATGGAATCTGCCATCCAAACAATGGCTCATAAAGCAATACTGCAAGAACCTAAATATACAGTAGATTGCTTCTCCAAGGCCATGTCATGTGTACAGCTAAACCTGTCTGACAAAAAAAGTGTGCTGTCTTTTATATGAAATGCAAAAGGCTACTGGCTACAAAGTGTCACAGCTGCTTCAAACTACCAAGGAAATGCTTACTCAGCAAGAACAGGCAACCTTCAACCATCTTCAGCGTTTTGTTCGGAACGCAGACCAAAAAAAAAGCAGAACAGTTTCTGCGTTTCTGCACAGGGTCTTCAGTCATGTGTGTTGACAAAATTGATGTGTTTCAATGCAGAATCTGGCCTCAGCAGGCGGCCTGTTGCTCACACCTGTGGAGCTACCCTTGAAATGTCTCACACTTATAGCTCTTACCCAGAGCTTCGTACAGAGTTTGATAACATTCTGTCTAGTAACTACTTGACAATGGACATCATTTAAACTTGATTGGTGGCAACTTATGTTCTTTTACCACTGCTGACATACTTTAAGTAAATTTTTGTAAAAAGACACGTTCTGTCTGTTCATTGTCGTTCTTTGTTTGAACATTTATTTGTACTTAAAGCAGTTTTTAGCTTTCACAGGTTACAAGAAACAGAGAACCAATTATTATCCAATTTTCCGTTACACCATTTTTATGAAAGCTGACTGACAATTATGACAGTAAGAAGCTTAGGTTTATGTTTTAGTATTTAAACTGAATAAAGACAATTCTGCCCTTTCTTTACGTCCTGCTTTACAAAATACAGAAATTTTATTAACCAAAACTTGATTTCTTTCAGTGACTTTATTAATTAAAGGTGTTCAATTTGCATTGGCTTAAACTCGCTTGATTATGATTATGGTGTGTCAATGTGGCTTCTTTTCAAATGGGAAATGTTTACAAGGATGCAGTGATCTTTTCTCTAAGCAGAAGATAAAGGTTTATAGCTTGATAAGGGTCTGTTGGAAGATTAAGATTACTTTCAGCCATAATAAAATTACACAGTTCATAAACATCTTCATCACATGGTATGGGACGACGAAAGACGCACTCATTCTTGCACAGCTCAAACTGGTCATTTTCTGCTGGTGCAAGGAAGTCTCTTGTTCCATAGAGTTCGGGCAGCGAGTACATGACCTTTGGCTGACCACTGGGGACATTTGGGTTGCAAGAAGGGCTGATGGTGTGCGCATCCCATACCCTGACAGTATCGTCCAGCTCATCCTGTGAAAACAATTATTCATATTTTAAATGTGTCATGTTGTTTTGTCTATTAGCCCAAAGTTACCATCCAAACAAATAAAATCCAAAGACAAATAGACTATACACCTGTGGCAGGAGGTTGGGTCATGGCAACTGGACTACTTTGGGTGATTCAGGACATTTTAGCTAATCAACTAGGAGGTTTCGGTCTGGTTAAAATTGGTTAGGAAGCTCAAACAGACTATCCAGGAGTCAGGGGTAGCTCAGTGGTTAATTAATTTAGCTATGGTTCAGAAGTTTCCGGGTTCAAATTGCCACTGATGGTCCCTGGAGTAAGATCTTTAAACCTTAACTGCTCAGACATACAGTGCCATAAAAAAATTGAGGTAAATAAGTTGGTCTGGAAACGGGCATCTGCTAAATGAAGTGAAATCAAGAGCAGTTTCTTACCTGCCCTGAATAGGCTGGACAAGTACAGAAGAGTTTACAATATTACAGTCTTTTAAAAGCCTGCTTATACTACCTGCTGCAGTGGATGTGTGAACTGATCTTAAGCTTCCTGTTGTGAATGATGGAGACAGATTCTCTGAGGCCTCCACCTCTTCTAAGGAAAGGAATTTATTCCTCAGGACGGATGTGTTCTCTCTCTTGACGCCAAAAGGTACATTTCATTTGTGTTGTGTTGGCTGGTGGGAGTCAGTATATAATGAGTGTAACACACTGCAGGTGCTCTGACCGGCCGCTGCCCTCCGCCATCACGGTGATGCTTTTTCTCCTGCAGGTCTGTTCTGTGTTTTAGCTCGACGTCATTTGAAGCCGGTATCATAGACGCACGCTTTCCTGGGTCACGTGACTGATGGATGGAGGCCGGTTCTGGCTCGATTGCTTTTCCTGTATTGAATTTTACTCCAGCTTGAATTTTCCTATCCGAATTTTATGATATCAAATTAAATGTGGATTGAAATCAAGAATTTAAAATTTCACAGCTTGAAATGGATTACTGAGAAATTCCATGTGAAATTCAGAGCACATCAATTCAAAGATATATTTTTTAAAGCAATTCAGTTTAATAAATTCAGTAGTATTTACATTTCAAAATATGTTTTTCAAAGGCTGATATAATTTAAATAATTATGAAGCTAATTTGCTTCCATACTAATACACACTATTACACACATTTACTGACAAATTACTGCCATTCTTAAGTGTTTGTGATAAAGAATCTCCTGTAAAGCTCCTCCCACTTCAGTGCTCTGTAAGAGTGAATCAGGTCAGTTAGAGGTCATTAATGAAATACTGCACAGTTAAAGATTCATGTCATGGTGATGCCTTTGGGGCAGAGGGGGTGGGGTAAGGGGCGGGGCCGCAGTGACGCCTAATTTAGAGCTGCGTTCTGACCGGCTGAAGTTCCCTTCGAAGTGCACTACACAGGGTGTTCCACCATAAGTGTGATTCCAAACCGAACCGTGTAGAGAACGAGTGAACAAGGGGTCTTCACTTCACGGGAATATTTCCCATCAGTCACTGCGTCTCGCTGGAGCGTGGAAAAAAGGGGATTTATATATTTATTATAATTATTATCGAGGACGGCATCATATTAATAGGACACAATAATTCTATTTTAATTGAATTCAATCAATAAATCCTTAGTATTTATATAGGCCAATAAAAAAAAATCTCAGTACGTCAAATCATTTATTTTGAAGTTATAGACATTTCAATAGTATTTTTATATACCATAATTGAGTCAGTTTTTGTTTCAATAAATATTTAATATTTTGGCTCCAAGTGGCTTCTTATATTTTTTGTTGCTTAAATTAATTTATTATCAAAAATAATGTAAAAATATGTGTTAAATGAATTACTAATGTAAAAAAAACATACATTCTATCAAATGTTTATGATTTATGTGACTTATTATACTCAACATGGAGTGTTAAAAATAAACTCAGTTAGACTAAAAGGTCGAATCTCTGACTGTGTGTGTAATGAGATGCGTTTGGGGGAACTACAAATCCCATCAGTTTTCGCTGCAGGTTTATGAATGGAAGATTTAAGGTGGTAGTCGGTTTACCGTCTGTCCAGCGGCAATGTAGCAGCAGATTTCAGGGTTGATTAAGTGCAGTCAAATATTGTCAAACACTGAAGGAGTATTGTTGAGTGTTGAACATACAGTATGATGTGTCGTTCAGGAGTTAGTGGTTTTATTAGTCCTTGATCGTGTAGTCGTGTGTATGTAACACACACTTTACTGATGTTACTTTGTTGTTGTTTTGTTGTTTTTTACTATTATGGCTGGATCGTTGCCTGAATGTAAACAAACCTTAATAATGGATGGTAGAGGTCATGTTTATTTATTTAATTATGTTTTAAATGTGTATTTAATTATGTTTATAAAAGGTTTTAAATGTGTTTATGATTTTAATGTTTGTTATGTATGTTATTTTATTTTTATAAGATAAGCATTTCTTTAACTTTTTTTTTCTACATTTACACAGTAATTTTAATTTTTCAACAGTGCTGTGTCTTGTACGTCGTTTGAAAATACAATAAAATAATAACGTTATTCAGTCAACTGTAACTGTTAGATACAAAAAATTTCAATTACACAATGAAAACTCCTCTTTTTTACTTTATATATTAGTCTCCTGGTGTAAAGCATGCAGTAAACACAAAGTACACAAGCAAAAGCAAAGTAGAAATTTATTATTGAGAACACTAAACTGAAAACATTAGCTTTTAATTACAATTCAAAAAAACACTGGAGGCCTACACAAACAATGACTTTCTTAGTTTAATGAAAACAAAAGAACTACATGTTGTAGTAATGTGCACTATTAATGTCATGTAGAATGAATGAAGTGCTACGACGCTCATCTTGGCTGATGTAGATTCTGATTGCCGCTTCTGATGTTGAAGATTCACTGGCAACAATGCAGAGGCTGAAACAGGTGGGACAAGGGCCAAGCCCCAGGAACTGATATTGGTGGGTGTGTAGTGGCCCAGGGTGGTATTGTTGAGGAATGAGGTTGAGGATGAGGCTGACCAGGATTCAATGCACTTGCAAGAGTGCCCATCAGTTGCAGAAAAATCTGATTAGTGGCCTGTTGCTCTTCCTGCATCACCTGGAATCTTCTCTCCTCGGCTTCCTGTTGTGCTTTCGGTATTCTCTCAAAGCAGGCAGCCTCTTGAGCCACCTGGCTCTGTTCAGCTCTATGCAGTTCTGCCAGCATCATTCTGTTGTCCATCATATCTCCCATCATGTCATCAGCTTTGCTAGGATTCATCTTTCTCTTTCGAGCTTTGGCTCCAGGAATGGGCAGTCTGCCTCCTCTGATCCTTTCTTCATGGACACTGCTCTCTGTGCTTGGATCATCAGACACTACTGCATCAGCAACGGTGACATCTACATCAGAGGATATGGTGCTTGAATCTCCCACGGTTTCTCCCACAGTTTACCCAAGTTCATTTTATGCGTAAAATACATTTCAATGCATATTAAATATAAACAATGCAGTGTGTGTGCGTGAAGCTTAAAGAATATAACATGAAAACAGGTGCCAGTTTTGTTCAGCTTCTTCTGGTTCCTGTGAAGTAAGTTAATCTAACTTTCTGTCATATTGCTATGACAAAGCACAAACTACAATCCATGCCTAAAGTTATACCATAACTTCAGAAAGTGGAACGTGCATAAACTACATAAACTCACCGTCAACATCCGTGTCAAATGCCGCAGCCCGGTCAGCTGTGGTAACATCAGTAGCATCACTGGAAGAGGACGATGTCGATGTTGAACTCTCATGGGACTCGACAACATCCACAGGATCAACGTCCGGTTTTGTCCCAAGTATTTTATCGAGATCATCGTACCAGGGGAACTTGTCTTTCTCCTTACCCGAGCTGCCGGTTCTATTAAATGTATCCCGCACTTGTATGTACTGCTGGCGGAGTCTCTTAACCCGGCGCTGTTCTACAGATCTAATAAACCCCCTTTCTCTGAGCTGTTTGCTAAACAATGAAAATATTGCGGTGTTTTTGTGAGTCTTTGGCAGTTGGGATTTAATATGATCATCAGACCAAATTTCAATGAGGCTCCGCACCTCCTCACAACTCCACGTTTGTCCGCGAGCTGCCATGCTGCTTAAGCGCCAAGGGACCATCCCTTTACATACTTACAGGGACGCAGTATATACAAGCTCAATCAGGGGGTTAAAGCGTGTCAGGGATCTGAATCAGTGTCTCCAATTTCATCATGGTGCAGTAAGAAAAGTAAAAAATGGAAAAAGACAATGCTGTACTTTATTTGTAATAAAGTTTCCAATCCAACTTTAATTGGAACATTGGGAATCTTGTCTGAAATTCTTTATTTCTTCAGTTTGCTTTTAGACGAGGATATTTCACAGTAAAGTTAAAGTTTGTGAGAGAGAATAATATATACATTTAGTTTTTCATTTTTTACGATTGCACTATAACACTATAAAAACTTTTAGACCTAGTGTGTCTACGTGTGTACTGTCTACACCTTAACACTAAATTAAGCGCACCTGTGTTTCCCTTGTGTGTCTATCTATATATTCCGGTCGAACCCGTAGCACCTGGCCTGTTCACTGTTGTGCACCTTCTATGTCGTCGAGTGTTTCATGTCACGTAACGTGTTTGTGTCTCCTCTCTTCCCCCAGGACTGAGCGGTGTCTTCAGGTGTGGGTCTGTTTAAAGCGGATGGTTCGTCGCCCAGAACGAGGCCTTCAGTACTATGAACCCTTTTCTGTTTGCTGTGCTTTTTTTGTTTGCCCACCTGATACCAAGTCTGGGGAGATCTTTATACCTACAATTTTTCTGAACTTGAATCAAAGAACAAAAGAATAAAGCATTATAAACGAATGGAACCTGCTTCTGCGTCCGCTTCCTCTAGTGTAGACATAACAATGTATGAAATAACAGGATTTCTTTTCTAAATTTGTGTTGTCGCTTTATTTAAAGGTGTTTGATATTATAAAATTAGAAAAACTCTATAAAATAAAAATGTTTCTGCTAAATTTCTAATGCCGTTGCTTTATTGGTGTTTGTAATAATTTAGGAAAAATCTGTGAAATAATGGCGTTTCTCTGCAAAATGTTACATAATTTCATTACATTTTATGTTTTTGCTCATAATAAAAAATGTCTTTTTCATTTTGTTTGTTTTTACAGTGTAGTAGGGGTGTTCTAGTCAAACAGGGCTTTGTCATGGAATTTCTCAATTTCTTGTTAATGAAGACCATTTACTGATTGACATTTACAAGAGCCTTCAAGCACAGTACAGTAAGAAGACATTTAGCCGCAGTGCAACGGTGCAAATGTTTAAAAGAGATCCGTACATCCATGAATGATGATCCCAGCTGAGCTGAACTGTCAGCAAGCAAAACACCTGATCCTTGAAAAGTGAAAGAAAACTTGCAGCCAACTTGTGGAAGACATGCATCTGTCTGCAGGAACTGTACGAACAATCACAAACACCACTTGCACATTACAGGAACTGTTCTGAGAGTTACTGCCACATTCCCTGTACATTCCTGATCTCAGTCCAAGCCATTTCCACCTTTGAATCATTATTAAAGGAGTTCCTGGGAGGACAGTATTTGAGAGATGAAGCAGGCAGTCCTGGCGTATGCAGAAATCTTTCTACCTTGATGGTGCGCAAGCACTAGTGAAAAGCTGGGGAAACTGCATTGGTGAATGAGGAGATTATATAGAGGAATAAAGGGAGTTTTTACTCTCATAACTGAGTAAAACAGTCCCAGTTTGACATGAACACCCCTCGTATAATTCCTGCATGTTTTAAATGAAAATATATAAATATACTGTATATTATATATCAACATTTTAATGACCATTATGAACAAACTCATGTTATTGCACTTTATAGTATAAAGTATACTTTAAAAACTGCAAATGGAGGGAAACTATGGAGGGTCACAGTTTCACACACAACACACACAGCCAGCTAAACATCTCACCCAAGATTAACAGCACAGCGCTAACAAGTCCAAATACAGTAAAGACATGAACTTTTAACGTCTGTTTATTATTAATTTGAAAACATCTAAATTAAATGATCTATTTCAGATTTAAATTGTACATCAAAACAGACTCATGATTTTAATTTCATCTTGTGGTTTATTTGTTTTTTGAAGCCCTGAACTGAACATTGAGAGAAAAAAATGCTCTTTAATTATTAGAACTTAATATCACTTTATTTATATTTAATATCTCTTTATTTCAACAGAGTAGGTCATTATTTTACCTCAAAATCCCTTTAATTTCAATTAATAACTTGAAACCGTTTTCACGATGAACTATTCAGTGTTTCTTTAAAAACATTCTTTCATAAAGAATATGATTCTTTAACTGTGCAGTATTTCATTAATGAACTCTAATTGATCTGATTGACTCTTACTGAGCACTGAAGTGGGAGGAGCTTTACAGGAGATTCTTTACCAGAAACATTTAGGACTGGCAGTAATTTGTCAGTAAATGTGTGTGTGAAAGTGTGTATGTGTGTGTTAGTGAGAGGGTCTGAGAATGACAGTGTTCCTCTGTCCCAGTCCAGCTGCACTCTGACCCTCTGGAGTTTCTGTGACACTGAGAGGAGTGTGTGTGTGTCTGGTGTAGACCAGGCTCTATATTCACCATCATGATACCACACACGCCAGATTCCACTTCTGAACTTTATCTCTCCCTTCTTCTGAGAAGATTCTGTCATCACACCCACAGACCACTTTCTACAGTCTCCAACTCCAACATCCCAGCAGTGTGTCCCTGAGTTAAAGCCCTCAGAGCCCAGGATACACGAATATTTATCAAATCTCTCTGGATTATCCGGAAGTTTCTGTTTCTCATCACTGAGTCTCACACTGGTCAGATCATCAGATACAATGAGATTAGGATGAGCAGTGTTGGGGTCCAGAGTTACAGGTGCTGAAAACACACACACACACACACACACACACACACACACACACACACACACACACACACACACACACACACTCAGTTTGTTTCAGTAAGGCTAGGCTTAAACAATAAACATTATGTTAGCATGGCACTAATTTATTTATTTATAAAGTCCACATTAATGTTACTACTACCACACACACACACACACACACACACACACACACGCGCACACACACGCACACACAGACAAAGATAAAACTAAGTCTTACAGTATTGGACAGTGTGCTGCATCTTCTCCCAGACTCTGAACTTGAGGTTGGCCAGATGTTTAGCCACATGGATCAGTGCTCCTGAAAGCTCCTCTGGATGCTGCAGTGTGCACTGGGCTCTGCAGAAACATTCAGGACTCAGTGTTGCTGTGGGTTTGGATTCAGAAACACAGAGAACGAGAGAGACAGGAAGCACATCACTCACCTTTTCACTGTGGCCTTGTAGTTCTGGAAAACAACAAAGCAAACATCAGTGGATACGATTGACATTTTTACACACTGAAATGTGACGTTTCTGATGATGGAGAGAAGTTTGACTTTCTCACAGTATAAATACCGACTAAATGATCCTCACCTGTAAGAACGAGACGTCTTCAGCTCTCATCTCCTCTTCTATGGCTCTGATTGTGTCTGAAAGAGATGATATGTCTCTGCTCAGCGTCTCGATCTTCTCCTTCATCATCTGACTTTTCTGCTCCTCTTCCTCTCTCAGTGCAGTGATCCTGGCTGCCTCTTCATCTCGTAGAAACTGGTGAAGCTTCTCAAACTCCTCCTTAATCTGACGCTCTGTGTGTCGCGCCTGAATCTGCAGTGAAGAGGAAATTAAATGAAATGTAACTGATTGTACAGTGATGGAAATATAATTATAATATCAGAACCATGTTATTGATTCACACCTTTATATGTTCTGCAGTCTGACGCCAGTTCAGTTTACAGTCGTTAAAGATCTTCAGTTTCTCCTGTAGGGGCTTCAGTGCAGGTTTGAGCTTCTCCTGAAACAAATCAACACACTGCATGGAGACTCTGTGTTTCAGCTCTTATTTTACACATCATTAACTCACATCACTGACAGGATTTAACTCTACAGTATTTAATGTCAGTTTAAAAGTAATGTAACTGTAATAATTATGTTCTCTGTAATAAGCACTGAGACAGGCTTTAAAAATGCAGTTTAAAATAATAAAAAGTTTAAACTTATGTGATGTTGCTTTATTTGTGTACACTGCTTTAGTCTAATAATAAAATAACAGAATAACAAAGTTAGTCATTATCTTATGAATAAACTAATGAAAAATTAACTATGATTTCATTTTTACAGATTATTTTAACACTGACACTCTAGATATTTAACATAGAATAAAGTTTCTCATTTGACACATAACTTCAGAAGTATATAATATTTACCTTACAGTCTGTTACTGCCTTCATCAATGGGGCGGAATTTATGGTCGGTGTGTTTTATTGAATCCCGACACACTAAACACACCGGCTGTTGATCGTCCAGACAGAAGAGTTTGAGTTTCTCACTGTGCAGACTGCAGACTGTTTCAGACGCTGATGAAGATCTCTGACTTCTCTCCTGTAAGAAAGTCTCACACAGGTTCCTTAACACCAGGTTTGTGGGAGGATCATTCATAGACGACTTCCTCCTACAGACAGGACATTCTCTGGATCCTTTGGTCTCCCAGAACCGCTGCAAACACACTTTACACACACTGTGACTGCAGCGCAGAACAACAGGATCCTTGAAGATCTCACAGCACACAGGACAGGAGAAATCCTCCTCTGAAAACTTAGAAGCCATTTTATTTCGCTGCTGTTGTTCTCTCCAGTCCGAATGCTCAGAGTTTCACTTTCACTTTGGTAAAAAGTAATCACACCTTGACTTCAGGTTTGTTTCAGGATAAAATCATGACTTTGTAGGTTCAGTTAATAATCCCTTCCTTTTACAGAGCTAAAAATGAGGCGACATACAAACTGAGAATAAAACGAACCTCATCAGAGCAGAACACTGCAGACTGTTTATGAAGGACTGAAGTCGTCTCAGACTCGGCACTTCCTCAATAGGAGGAGTTTTAGAGACACGTTATATAACCTGTTACAGTCATCATTTACATCAGAGACAGCCCACTGCTCTTACTTTAAGGTGCAACAGTCATTTATTTTATTCCTTTATGTTTCAGCCAGCGATTGTGTTTACTGACTTAATCCTGTGGTCACCTGAAATCTTTTAATATTTCTGCATTCAGTGAAGATGAAGACTGTTTATATGAAATCTGTTCCATCAGTTAACTAAAGCCGATGATTTTAATTAACATCTCTTCACCGAGACCCCAATTAATTAGTGACGTCACCTGTTCTGTGCACAGAGAGAAATATTACATGGCACATGTTGTCCTAATACTTTGGTCCACCTCTCTCTCTCTCGTGTGTGTGTGTGTGTGTAGAACAAACATCAGTCTTTATCACAGTAAAATGACTAGAATATCTGACAGTCTATAATGAGTGTAACACACTGCAGGTGCTCTGACCAGCCGCTGCCCTCCACCATCATGGTGAAGCTTTTTCTCCTGCAGGTCTGTTTTGTCTTCTAGTTCGACGTCATTTGGAGCCGGTATCAAAGACACACACTTTGCTGGGTCACGTGACTGATGGATGGAGGCCGGTTCTGGCTCGATTGCTTTTCCTGTATTGAATTTCCCAGCTTGAAATTTTCTTGCTAAATTTTATGAGATCAAATTAAATGTGGATTGAAATAAAAAATTTCACAGCTTGAAATGGGTTACTGAGAAATTTCATGTGAAATTCAGAGCACATCAAATCAAAGATATTATTTTTGAAAGCAATTCAGTCTTAATAAATTCCGTAGTATTTACATTTCAAAGCTAATGATTCAACAGTGATTACATTTCAAAATATTTTTTTCAAAGGCGGATATAATTCAAATAATTATGATGCTAATTTGCTTCCATACTAACACACACATACACACTATTTCACACATTTAACGACAAATTACTGCCATTCCTAAGTGTTATAAACGTGTATAATACGTGAATGTGATAAAGAAAAGAATCTCCTGTAAAGCTCCTCTTTATGAAGGTTTGTTTTCAAAACACTGAATAGTTCATTGTGAAAAGGGTTTCAAGTTATTAATTTAAATTAACGGGATTTTGAGATAAAATAATGACCTACTCTGGTGAAATAAAGCCGTGCTTCTCAAAGTGTGGGGCGCCCACTAGTGGGGGATTAAGACATGACGTGAGGAAATTTAGTGGAACATAATATAAAAGTGCCTATTCTAATTAATGCTTTTCTTTATTGACAATAAAGATCGTAAACTCAAAACAAAACAACCACACACAAAGAAATGGGTCATTAATACGAGGAAATTAAAATAACATCAGTTAAAAGAAAAAGTGGAAGTATAGTGCAACAATAACAGTTGAATGTCGGCATGTTAATTGCAGAGGAACAATGTAAGGAAACTTTCACAGAGCGGGTCAGTATCGTATGTATTGGGTAATGGATAAATTTATTACATGGACCACAAAAAAAGCAGGCGATTCAGCGAAAGCAGACAAAAAATCAACAGGCAGTAAATCTAATCAACCAAAAAGCCGCCGAAAAGAAAATGTGATGAATGTATCTTGCGCTTGGATTCATGGTGGGTATGGTGGAGAAGAGGAGAGACCCATGTGTGTTTTGTGTCTTAAACCACTGGCAGCAGACAGCATGAGACCCAGCAAATTATGAAGACACTTAGAGATAACACACCCCAGTCACATTATTAAGCCATTTAACTTCTTTGAAAGAAAGCTGGCAGAATAGGTATGAAAATTACATGGGGTGGTAAAATCTGCATCAGTGAACAGCAAAGCACAAACGGCTTCATTCAAAGTTGCATACAGACCTGCCCAGTGCAAAAAAATACACATGACTGCTGAACAGGTCATTTTCCCTGCTGCTGTAGACCTGGTGTCTATTATGCTGGATGAGAAAAGTGCTGCAAAATTTAAAGCTTTCCCTGTCAAACAATACAGCTGCATGACGTATATGCGACATTTCATGTGACCTTAAAGATCAACTTATAGAAAAGCTCAAAGATGCACGTTTGCATCTACAAGTGAGGCTACTTGTAGCGGATGTTCCTCTGTGTTGTGTTCCTGATCTGCTTGTGGATGAGCATCCTTCACGGTACATGCATTCAGCCATTGGAAATCTGTGCATACCTCTAAAGTACCATTTGTTTCGCACACCAAAACCAATGGCGATGTAAACTCACTGCTCACTGCTACGGATGGGTCGCTCGACACCCAGTTTCGGCACACGTCTCGAGTTTTCGACACGCTAGTGCCTCGAAACAGTGTTCCCGAGCATTGCTTGAAATGAGGCTGTCACGTGACCTGCGGAAACGTGTAGCGCAGCCGAATAATTCAATTCAATTTTATTTGTTTAGCGCTTTCAACAATTGACATTGTCGCAAAACAGCTTTACACAATCAAAAAAAGTAAGTTTGTATGAAATGTGAATGTGTATGAATCAAAATGATAAGATTGTCCCTGATGAGCAAGCCGAGGGCGACGGTGGCAAGGAAAAACTCCCTGAGATGGTAATAGGAAGAAACCTTGAGAGGAACCAGACTCAACAGGGAACCCATCCTCATCTGGGTGATAACGGATAGCAGGGATTGATCAGCATAATAATGTGTACTGGAAGTTCACTGTACAGGAGATGTGTTTAAAATTAAAATTAAAAGGAGTCCAGTTTGTTCCTGGAGGCTCAGGTAGACTGTAGGAGATTCCAGTCCTGAACTATCGAATGACTGAAGTCACAGGTCCCCAGAGAACAGCTGTCAGCATCAATCGAGGACAGGACAGTCTGCGTGGAAACCATCCCCAGCCACCAGACCCCAGTCTGGTCACAGTCAAACATGTATAAGGTGAATACATATTTAGTGCAATGTGCAAGCAGGGACTCCGGCAGGACTAACTATAACAGCATAACTAAAAGGGAGGAGCCAGAAGGAAACACAGACATGAGGGGGAACTGAGATGTAAAGCAACCAATCACCTCACCGTCAACAAACCTGAGTGAACAATGAGAGTGGGGAGGACAGCATCTAAACATACCAGTTCACCAGAATACTCTACGTCCATGAGTCCCCCAGATCTGCTCCTTTACCTAAGGTTAATCTATTTACAAACATGCTGCGCTAAATAAATAGGTTTTTAGCCTAGACTTAAACACTGAGACTGTGTCTGAGTCCCGAACATTAATAGGAAGACTATTCCATAACTTTGGGGCTTTGTAAGAAAAAGCTCTGCCCCCTGCTGTAGTTTTAATAATACGTGGTACTGACAGGCAGCCTGCATTCTGTGATCGAAGTAGGCGTAAACAGTTCACTCAGATACTGCGGCGCAAGACCATTTAATGCTTTATACGTCAAAAGTAGTATTTTAAAACCGATGTGAAATTTCACAGGGAGCCAATGCAGTGTAGATAAGATAGGGGTGCTCGTATCTTCTGGTTTTAGTGAGGACTTTCGCTGCTGCATTCAGTACTAACTGAAGCTTGTTTATACACCTAGTTGAACTAACTAATTTTACTCATCTCTTCTTCAAAATCATCAACCTGTATAGTAGATCCTATACCGACACATTTTCTCAAACAGATAGTACCAGCAATAATAGAACCCCTGTTGAAAGTAATTAACTGTTCACTCAGTAGTGGGTATGTCCCCAAATCCTTTAAATTAGCCGTTATTAAACCGCTAATCAAGAAACCTGACCTTGACCCCTGTCTGCTTTCTAATTACAGGCCGATATCAAACCTTCCCTTTATCTCTAAGATTCTGGAAAAGGTAGTATCACAGCAGCTATGTTCACATCTACATAGAAATAGCATAAATGAACTGCATCAGTCAGGATTTAGGCCTCAGCACAGAGACAGCACTTGTTAAAGTAGTAAATTACCTCCTATTGGCCTCTGATCAGGGTTGCGTCACTGTACTTGTGTTACACCAACCTCAGTGCAGCTTGACACCATTGATCATAGTATTCTCCTTCACAGATTAGAAAATGTAGTAGGAATTAAGGGAACTGCCCTCTTGTGGCTCAGATCCTATTTGACTGATCGTTATCAGTTTGTAGATTTAAATGGTGACCACTCTACATGTTCTAAAGTGGAGTTTGGTGTTCCACAGGGTTCGGTTTTAGGCCCACTGCTTTTTTCCCTTTACATGCTCTGGGCAACATAATTCGTAAGCATGGTATTAGTTTTCATTGTTATGCTGATGACACACAGTTATATGTCTCAGCAAAACCAGATGAGAAAAAACAGCCTAATAAAATTTAGCAATGTGTAAAGGATATAAGAGACTGGATGTTAATTAACTTCCTTCTGCTTAATCCTGATAGGACGGAGGTTCTAGTCATAGGACTACAAGTAGCTAGAAGTAAGATTTTCGATCACACTGTAGCTTTAAATGCACTAGCTTCTGGTGCAACAGTAAAAGACCTTGGTGTGATTATAGATTTTCATTTGAAGCTCATGTAGATAATATCACCAAGATAGCTTTCTTTCACCTCAGAAATATTGCCAAGATAAGAAATATACTGTCACTAAACGATGCAGAAAAACTAGTTCATTCTTTTATTACCTCTAGGTTGGACTATTGTAACGCCTCACTGTCTGGCTGTTCACCTATGTACATACAGTAAATAAGCTTCAGTTAGGCTAGAATGCAGCAGCGAGTGTTCTCACTAGAACCAGAAAATACGATCACAATACTGTGAAATTTCGCATTGATTTTAAAATACTACTTTTGACATATAAAGCATTAAATGGTCTCGCGCCGCAATATCTGAGTGAACTGCTAGTGTCTTACGATCTGCCACGCCTACTTCTATCAAAGAATGCAGGCTGCTTGTCAGTACCACGTATTATCAAAACTACAGCAGGGGCGGAACTTTTTCTTACAAAGCCCCAAAGTTATGGAATAGTTTTCCTATTAATGTTCGGGATTCAGACAGTCTCAGTGTTTAACTCCAGGCTAAATGTCATTCCTGAGCTGCCAGTGATCCAGACCTGACTCGTCCTGGTGCCCCGCTTCTGGTTGAAGATCTTGTCACATGGATGCCTGTGTGGTCTTTTTTGGATGCTTGTGTTGTCTGGGGATGGTTTCACTCTGCCTCGGCTGACGTTGACAGCTGTCCTCTGAGGACTTGACTTGGCTGCAGTCGCTCGATAATTCAGGACTGGAATTTCCTACAAGTCTACCTGAGCCTCCAATAACTAAGTGGACTCCATGTTAACATCAATTAACATCAACTGTTATACTAAACTGCCTGCCTAAGACAACTGCAGAAATCTCCACAACAACATACAGTAATGAGGAATTCATGAACTTTTTTAATAACAAATCCATAAATATTAGGCAAAAGATTTGTAACGCTTGGCTATGTAAACAAAGCTAATTACACTACTACGGGGTCGAGAATCTAAATACAGGTGACTTTTATTTACTTCCGGTGTAATATGAACTTTGCAGACCAAGTAACGATGCGACACAATCCGCTGGATGGGTTGTGAGTCATATGTTGTTTGATCTGTGGCGGATGGTTGGTCGGTAGGCCAGTCCTACAGTCTCGGTGGAGATCTGCTGGGTGATAGTTCCAGGGCTTTCCCCCTGGTTTCCTTGGAGGCGGAGTTAAGGGCGTGGCCGATCTCTGGTGACCACTGGCTCCCTTACCCCGTCTCTTGGTGCTTTGGCAGACCTCGCACGATTGTAGATACTGCCAGACGTCCCTTCGAATGGTGGGCCACCAGGCGACGTCTAGGAGGCTTAAACAGGGTTTTCAGCCCCCCCCCCCGGTGGCCACCCTCCGGCTTATGGTGAAAGTCACGTAGGAACGTCTGGGTCAAAGATGGTGGGACTACCAGTTGTAATGCTCCTCCTTTCTTCCTCGGAACTTGACGAAGTAACGCCCCCTGGTGGTGTTCGAAGGTGCCCCCAGGTCTTGGGACTTGCCAGGGTTCAACACTGTGGCCAGCAGAGCTACCTGGAGACCTTCCTGCTGTGCTCGTGCTGCCTCAGACAGGTCTCTGGGTGAAGCAGCGGTCTCCTCAGAAGAACGTTGTAGAGGTTCCGCTTTTATGCTGGTCTACATCCGGGTTCCCTTGCGCAGCGATCACGCATGCTCGCGAGAGCTTAAATCCGAAACCAAAACACAGTCTGTTGGGACACTATAACCATATTGGGGTTGTTGATAAGGCCCGGTGGTTTTATATTTATTTACCATCTACATGTGGCCTATATCAACAACCCCATTATGTGGCTGCGCTACATAGACCCCCACCCCACCCCAGCCTCCGGCGTGTGAGGAGGACGACCGCACTAGCGCATTACTGCTACCACACTCCAGGTTTTGTGGGTTGCCCCAAGACACAGTGTACTTATTTGGCTTATTTTTGGTCTTTTTCGTGCTGGCCCCTCCCACTGGGCGCTAGCTCCACTGGAAACTTTTGATGAGCAGGGGAAAAGGATGGTGTCTGTCGCCAAACCAGCTCGCCCGGTAGCTCTGGCGCCTCGTTCTGCCGGGAACTGTGCTAGCTGGCGTGTTTGGCTGGCTGACTGGCTGGTGGTTATTACTCTTCCCCAGCGGTCTCCTCAGAAGAACGTTGTAGAGGTTCCGTTTTCGGAGGCAGGGCGTAGTAGAGATGCGAGGGCGCAGAGTGGGGTTGTGAAGGAGAGAGCCCCGCCAGGGACGATGTAGAAGCGTGTGTAGAGGCTCCTACTTTATCCTTCCCCCGGCTGTGGACCGGAACAGCTGGCACAGAAGGACGAACTTCATCAGATGTATGACTCCTTGTGTAATGCACTCTTTCCATAGCCGCAGGGATTGGAGTGCTGGGCGTTTGTAGAACAGACGAGGGTGATGATGCAGGGAAGTCTGTGACCTGTGGATGGTGGGCGCATTAGCGAGACGCAGCTTCTTCATCTGCTTCTCCCATAGACTGTCCCGCCTCAAAAAACAGTCAGTCACATCCCTTTCCAGTTTTTGTAGGGCTTCATGGCAGGAGCGCTCCAGCTCTGATAAACTAGCGTCCACTGCCTGCCGAAAACTGCCCCTGTTAATCGTACTGTTATTAGCGTCTCCCAACCGCTGTTCTAAGATGTCTATTTTCCCAGAAAGAGTCAATAAATTTTCCTTACATTGATTAAGCTCAGTTTGGAGTGTGTGTACAATATCCATATTAAACTTATGACCAACCATATCATCCTTAGAAGGTCTATCGGATACATACAATGAACTAATCAATGAAGTTCTCTCAGCTGTAAGGTTACGTACGGCATGTCCCAAATGCATGTACTGCAACATCTACATCCTCTGGTATGTCTCTATTAACTCTACAATCGGCCCTGCCAGCCCTACTAGCGTTAGCATTAGCCATTTTAGCGTCCTGCTTACTCTGCAAAGCTACACCACACCGGAAAATGCCCAAAAAACAGATTCCCCATACGGGCCACCAATATGTAACGCTCGGTTATATAAACAAAGCTAATTACACTACTACAGGGTCGTGAATCTAAATACAGGTGACTTTTATTTACTTCCGGTGTAATATGAACTTTGCAGACCAAGTAACGACGCGACACAACAACAAATACTAAACAAACCCAAAGTGTATTAAGTAAAAAATATAAACCACAGTGCACCGATGAAACCAATATATACAAAATATATACAAAATATACACAAAAATAAAGAAAGTGAAAAAGTGTGTGCATGTATGAAAGTCCAGCGTCCGTGTTATCGTTGTGTGTGTGAAATGGTGGCGGGGAGAGATGGCTCGGCCTCACCGGTAGAAGATGGCTAATCCGGGAGCACGAAAAAACGGAATGAGAGGGGTATTGTAGTTGTCCAGAAAGATTTCATCCACTCCGGGAAAAATAATCCTAATGGCGGCAAACAAACAATCACACTCTCTCTTCTCAACTGCGCAGTAACTCTTCATCTCTCCACCCCGACATGTTAGCCGGTTCCGCTTTTTTGCTGGTCTACATCCGGGTTCCCTCGCGCATGCTCGCGAGAGCTTAAACCCGAAACCAAAACACAGTCTGTTGGGACACTATAACCATATTGGGGTTGTTGATAAGGCCCGGTGGTTTTATATTTATTTACCATCTACATGTGGCCTATCTCAACAACCCCATTATGTGGCTGCGCTACAGATTCAGGCTTTGAAACCAGACAATTTAAGTGATGCAGATGATAAAATAACCACATCAGATCAGAACCTTGAACACTTTACCCCCCCCCCCCCCATCCTGAAGAGAATCAACTAATTTCACTCATCTCTTCTGCAAAATCATCAACCTGTGTATGAGATCCTATACCGGCACATTATCTCAAGCAGATAGTACCAGCAATAACAGAACCCCTGTTGAATATAATTAACTCTTCACTCAGCAGTGGGTATGTTCCAAAATCTTTTAAAATCAGCAGTTATTAAACCACTAATTAAAAAACCTGACCTCGACCCCCATCAGCTGTCCAATTACAGGCCAATATCAAACCTCCCCTTCATCTCTAAGATTCTGGAAATGGTAGTAATGCAGGAGCTATGTTCATATCTACAATATTTAGGCCTCATCACAGCATAGAAATATTTTAGGCCTCATCACAGCACAGAGACAGCATTCGTTGACAGTAAATGTATTCCTATTGGCCCCTGATGAGGATGGCGTCACTCTGCTTGCGTTACTCGACCTCGGAGTAGCTTTTGACACCATTGATCACAGTATTCTCCTTCACAGATTAGAAAATGTAGTAGGAATTAAGGGAACGGCCCTCTCTTGGCTCAGATCATATTTGACTGATCATGATCATCTTGTAGATTTAATTGGTGACTGTTCTGGACTTTGGTGTACCCCAGGGTTCGGTTTTTGGCCCACTGCTTTTTCTCTTTACATGCTTGCTCTGGGCAACAACATACATAAAGCATGGTACAGTGGAACCTCGGATTGCGAGGAACACGGTTTGTGTGTATTCCAACGGTTTTGAGGAATTGTGGGTAACCGTTTCCCCTGCTGGGTCTTAGTGCTCGTCTCTCACTGGTATAATCAACATCCGTGTACTGTTTTTAATATAACACTGTGACCACGTGTGTGCGAGTAAAACATTTAATTTTGTGTTTGTATGCGCGTGTGTACAGCGCACAGGAATTGTTTATTATAACACACGTGTACATGCGTGTAAAGCAAAAGCAAATCTCATTAGAGAGATTAAAGATCCATTACATGCTTTACATGTACACACATGGTCAGTGTTATAGTAAACTGTACATGCGAATGAAGACAAAGCATAGTGCAACACTAAAAGACCATTGGTGTGATTATAGATTCCAGTCTTTCACTTGAGGCTCATGTAGATAATATTACCAGGATAGCTTTCTTTCACCTCAGAAATATTGCCAAGATGAATATATTGTCACTAAACGATGCAGAAAAACTAGTTCATGCTTTTATCACCTCTAGGTTGGACTATTGTAACGCCTTACTGTCTGGTTGTTCAACTAGGTGTATAAACAAGCTTCAGTTAGTACAGAATGCAGCAGCGAGAGTCCTCACTAAAACCAGAAGATACGAGCACATCAGCCCTATCTTATCTACACTGCATTGGCTCCCTATGAAATTTTGCATCGATTTTAAAATACTACTATTGACTTATAAAGCATTAAGTGGTCTCGCGCCACAGTATCCGAGTGAACTGCTAGTGTCTTATGATCTGGCACACCTACTTCGATCAAACGTGCAGACTGCCTGTCAGTACCTCGTTTTATGAAAACTACAGCAGGGGGCAGAGCTTTTTCCTACAAAGCCCCAAAGTTATGGAATAGTCTTCCTATTAATGTTCGGGACTCAGACACAGTCTCAGTGTTTAAGTCTAGAGTATTATGGTGAACTGGTATGTTTAGATGCTGTCTTCCCCACTCTCATTGATCACTCAGGTTTGTTGATGGTGAAGTGATTGGCAGGACTAACTATGACATAACTAAAAAGGAGAGCCAGAAGGAAACACAGACATGAGGGGGAACTGGGATGCAAAGCGACCAGAGTCCCTGCTTGCACTCTGCACTAATATACAGCACATTCACCTTATACATTGTGTGACTGTGACCATACCTAACTGGTAAGCACCAGTTGTGTAAGCACAATTGGTAAAAGCGCTATACAAATAAAATGGAGTCGAACTGAATAGACTATGTAAATATAATGAGCGGAAGGGGCAGGTGTAGACTACTGACAACAAAATGGACCTGATTGAGGATCTGAGATTTTTTTTTTTTTAATTGTGGGTGAACACATTCATTAGTCAATCATTATCAGGTTTTTCATATACATGAAATGTATTTATTTACGTTTGTAGCAGTATAATACAATTGCTGTTTGTCATATAACAACATTTTCAAAGAAAGTGCCATCAACTTCCTTTTGAACATCTTGAAAGGGGGAAAAAAAAAAAAACAGTACTCATTAGATTGGATTACAGTTCAGTTTGGTCATCTTCCATCTCTCCAAGAAAATAAAAACAAGTCTGGATGAGATATCTAGAGAGAGACCCAGACTGACTGAGAGTGCCAGGTTAATTAACACAAGGTCAGGATGAAGGTCATACCGAGGTTCTGGGTTGAGCTCTTGGTTGTGTTCGAAGGCGTTTGTAGGGAGCTAAAGTTACACACTTCACAAACAGCACTGAGGTTAATTAGCACCCGTGTTAGCAGCCTTGGGTTATGCTCCTTCTCAAAATATGATGGTTTGGTTCGAGTGCTGGTTCGGCTGCCGCGAGGGCTCCAAATCAGTCCACATCAGCACTTTCAGAGACGACTATTTGGCTGCTTTACCCTCGGCTGGCATCTCTCCGTTATCCAGCGTCTTGAGGAGGCGGAAGAGACCGGCGGCCTCGCGGATTCGGCTGAATTCGATACAGAACGCCTGCACCTCGATGAACAGGTCCTGCACGTTGATGATCTTGTTCCGGATAAGCGACTGGAGGAACACGCACACCAGACGCACTAAACGGTTCTGGAAAAGAGAAAGAATGTGAGAGAGAGAGAGAGAGAGAGAGAGAGAGAGAGAGAGAGAGAGAGAGAGAGTATCAGATGTCTGACCTCGCTGAGACTTTGACCAGGTTTGAAAGCATATTCATACAAATTAATTTTGTTTGTATGGCACTTTTAATAATGAACATTGTATCATCTCCAAAGGCCACCTAAAGCCATGGAGAAAAAATAAGTACACCCTACTCCAATTCCATTTCTGTTCATCAGGATTTAAATAACAAACAACTTCAGGAAACCAAAAAGAAGAAGACCAGTGGACCAGGAGACCAGTCGAGAAGAAAGACACACCCTACAACGAAGGGTTAAGCTCAGGGGTTAAGGTGCTTATAAGAAGGTCCGCTGGTTCAATCCTCAGTCCTGCAAGGGCCTTCAGTCACACCCTTCAGATACAATCAGGTGTCGAGCTCACAGTAAGTAAGAAATGGAATGGTGGATATTTCTCCAGAGTGGGAAGTATTCATCACCTGAAGGCAAGTAGACGGACCCCATACCCCATACCTACGAGGGGCGGTCCTAAAATTTGTACTATCATATGAAAAAAATACAAATATTTACAGCAAATTAGTTTGTTAAAGAACATTTCTTCCTGTTTAAAATACTTGTGGTTGTGTTTTCTGTACGAGTTTATCGATCTCCCACATCATTTGGATTCTACAGGGGTTGGACAATGAAACTGAAACGCCTGGTTTTAGACCACAGTAATTCATTAGTATGGTGTAGGGACTTCGTTTGCGGCCGATACAGCATCAATTTGTCTTGGGAATGACAGATACAAGTCCTGCACAGAGGCCAGAGGGATTTTGAGCCGTTCTTCTTGCAGAATAATGTCCAGGTCACTACGTGATGCTGGTGGAGGAAAATGTTTCCTGAATCGCTCCTCCAAAACACCCCAAAGTGGCTCAATAATATTTAGATCTGGTGACTGTGCAGGCCCTGGGAGATGTTCAACTTCACTTTCATGTTCATCAAACCACTCTGTCACCACCAGTCTTGCTGCATGTATTAGTGCATCATCATCCTGATACACAGCACCGCCTTCAGGATGCAACGTTTGATCCATCGAGTGCACATGGTCCTCCAGAATGGTTCGGTAGTCTTTGGCAGTGACACACCCACCTAGCACAAGTATTGGGCCTGGGGATGGCATGATATTGCAGCCCAAACCATCACTGATCCACCCTCATGCTTCACTCTGGGCATGCAGCAGTCTCAATACACAGACAATACATGTTTCACATTGGTCCACAGCCCAAGATTTTTGCTGCTGGCACCATTGAAACCGACGTCTGGCATCGGCACGAGTGACCAAAGGTTTGTCTATAGCAGCCCGGCCGTGTACATCGACCCTGTGGAGCTCCCGGAGAACAGGTCTGGTGAAAACAGGACCACTGAGATGCACATTTAATTCTGCAGTGAGTTGGGCAGCTGTGGTTTTATGTTTTTTGGATACGATGCGAGTTAACACCTGGACATCCCTTTCAGACAACTTCCTCTCGCGTCCACAGTTACTCCTGTTGGATGTGGTTCGTCCTTCTTGGTGGTATGCTGACATTACCCTGGAAACCGTGGCTCTTGATACATCTCAAAGACTTGCGCAAGCGAGACACACACCAACAATTTGTCCTCGGTTGATATGTCACCCATAATGTTGTGTGCATTGCAATATTTTAAGCAAAACTGTGCTATTACTCTACTAATTAAACCTTCACACTCTGCTCTTACAGGTGGAATGTGCAATCAATGAAGATCGGCCACCAGGCTGGACAGATTTAGCCATGAAACCTCCAACACTGAATTGGCCAGTGTTTCAGTTTCATTGTCCAACCCCTATTCATTTTTTTTTATTTCTCTTTCAATTCTTCTAAAGTGTCACTTAAGTTCATTGACTCCACCACTGTGTCACAGGACATGTTTAGAAATGTAGAAATGAAGGAGAGGGATTAAAAGTAAAGCGTTCCAGACCTGCATGTACTTGTCCTTGATCTGCTCGCAGGTTGAGATGCAGTTGGAGATGTACAGATGGATGAACTCTGGTGGAAGATCCACCGCCGTCGTCAGCCTGGAGCACAGACACCACATGACGCTCCAGTTAACACTCAACCACACACACACACTATACACACACCAACCAGGAGGAGGAGGAGGAGCTATAATGTAACACAACATAATAAATACTCCATGTTCTATTTGAGTCACTCGTGTACCTGTTGACCACCTCCATGGAGTGTAAGGACATGTCCATGTTGACCAGGACGGAGAAATACTCTGTAATCTGACTGGAGGACATGAGCTTCAGGAGCATCTCGATGGCCACCAGAGGATTGTTCTCCACAAGATCGGGCAGTTTAGCGGGAGTGAGGCCGATGTGGTACACCAGCTTTGGGTCCTTCTCTAACTCGGCTAACAGCTGAGAGACAAGAGAGCGAGACGGTAACGCTAATCAGCATAAACACACACACACAAACCGGTATAGTGGTAAAACAAAAATAATAATAATAATAATCATTCATTTCTGATTAATAGTGATGTCACTGTGACAGAAGCTCAGAATCTTGTACGAAGCAGAACGGGGCGTGTCCAAATGAAACCTCGCTTTGATGCGTGTGCCGGTTCTCTGAGAGTCATGTGACTGAATCATTATATTGGAGATTTTTAAATCAAGGTTCAGGAAAGCATTTTTTTTGCGTTTCACAATGTACTTTACATTTATTTCTTAAATAACATATGGAGAAGGAAAACGCACACAAAATATTTTGGCTTGCAGTATTACGATCTAGATGCTACACTAAATGTGTCCACTAGATGGCAGCACAATAAACCCTTGAATAAAGCTTTATGAAACTTTTTGGTGAAACTTTCAGCTGAGAAACCTCGACACACAAATGAGACTTCACCTCACCATCACTACTGACAAATAAAGGAACAGGTTTAAGTCCAGTTCTTAACCAAGTCTCTGTGTTTAAATATTTCTCCTGTATATTAATCCTGAGACCGGTACCTGATTTTGTTGAGGTGCTGAGAGCGGACTCTTGAAGGCTTTAGCCATGATGCGTTTGGTCTCGAGACCGGTGGCGGCGCGGACGCACATGGAGCGATCCCACTGCACGCGGTGCTCCGGCTCGGCGGGACTCAGCCACGCCAGCTCGGCCTCGCTCGCCTGGAACAGCGGAGGAGCCGGTCGGATCAGCTCGGGACGGAAATGACCTGGACATGAGAGAGAGAGAAATGCGTATAACTAAAGACAAAGGACAGAAGGACGAAGAAGTGGTTTATGTGGACACTTGTTAATATTTGAGGTAAAGTAGTTTTGTAGATGTCTTGTCTATTTGTACAAATATATGTCTTAACTGTTTATTCTTATTCCTGTCTGAAATAGTGCTGGCAGTCAATCCATTAAACATTTTAATCTAGTTAATCACAGTCATACTCTGATTAATCTCAATTTTAAAATGCTGAGATTTACTTGTATAATAAATATGCAATATTGGAATAAAGAAAGGCATAACAAACTGATTAGAGAAAACATAAATTTTATAATATAATATCGCAAACATTAACATTTATTGGAATTTATTGATATGACAAATGTTAAATTAAAATCTCTCAAATGCGACCGGTCAACAGCTTTAGCAACCTGAGCCTCCACTCACACAGCTTACACTGAGTGGATTCTTGTAGAAATAGTTCCCCTTAAAGGGAGCTCGAGCACGCAACCTTTATCCAAACTTCCATCTAGAAGCTTTTTAATAATAAAACTTGTTGTTCAGCACCTGGTGATGTTTCCTCAGTCATTTTATCATCTGGATTAAACGTTATGTTATCACACACAGCCGGGTAACCACACTGTGATTATGGGAAGCCACTAGGGTCAAACTTGGTCATAGAATTAATTTGCTTGAAAAAAAGAAATCTGGAAATCTCTAGCAATCTAGAAATTTTAACGTGTGTTTAAAAACTAAAACAAACTAAACAAAAGGTACTCAATACAATTGCATGTACTAAAACAGTATTTTTTCTTATCCACAAAACAAAACGAAAAAAAAAAAAAAGATTGTGGAAAAAGCAGATCAGAAGGCTCAATGATGAGTTTACTCCACAGGGGGGCGCTCTACATACAGAATAGTTTCAGGGTTCTGGAACCAGGAAAACAACAGCAGGTGTGTTTGTGTGAGGCATCCCTGAAATGTTCTGTTCACACCGGAGCCTTTGATAGAAGTACTGGTATTCATACTTGGGGGACACTCTGACTGTTAGTGAAGCCTCAGTCTAAAGTCTCTCTCATCGGTTTTCTTGAAAAGACGACTTTAAGAACAGAGGATCCAGAGTAAGTAAACAGATTTTAAAACAATAAAATAAAAGTTCAGATGATCAGAAAGCTTGCGCTGCCTGACACGACCGCTCACGTCCTGAACTGCAGCTTTTAGGCGTCTGCGATTATCGTGATGATCAGATGACAATCAGCGCACTTACTCTCCAGAGGTGGGCGTGGCCCGGTGACCAGCGACTCTGTGATCTGATTGGCTAAGGAGCTGTCAAAGCCTGAGTGGGAGGAGTCAGGGTCAGGGTCACTGAGGAGGCTGGGGAAACTGGCTTTGCTCTGGGTGGGAAGCTCCGACTGACGCTCTGGATCACACACACACACACACACACACACACACACACACACAGACAGAATGTGATTAAGTACTAATGATCATTATTTTTAATTAATAAAATACTCAGTTCAGAGAGAGAACCCTAAATACCAGCAAGAGCGAGCTGTAGGCCGCTGATGTCGACGGTCTGCGGGGCGGAGCTCACGTCCATGCAGGAGATCTGACGTGGAGTTTTCTTAAAGAGCTCCCGAGGAGGAGCGAGCATCAGCTGGGACAGGAAGAACTTCTCAGGCAGAGTGACCGGGGGCAGGAAACCTGGACAAAAAAATGTATATAAATGAAATCCGGTTACATGCTGCTATGTGATGTCATACAAGATGAAGCTGGCGCAAATATCAACCCTAATACAGAAAATAAATGAAGCTTTGTGTTTCACTGATTCACTCTGTTTGTGTGTTAAACGCTGTCTGTACCATGTCGAGTCCACAACGCTGAGAAACTCTAGATCTATAACATGATCGTACACATTCTTTATGCTCCAGTAGATCTCTGTAGGTGTGTGTGTGTGTATCGGTCACCAAGCCATCATTAGCAGATCCTTTAACTCCTCTAATCTGTGAGGTGGAGTTCACACCTTCATTTACTGTCACTCCGAGGTCCAGGTCTAAAGCTCATGTGTCTATTGTAGTAAGTTTTGGTGGAGGAAACGGATGTGCAGTGTGTGTTCAGACTCGTTTCTATCAGAACCAGCGTTATAACAGTCTGGGCTCATTTTTAATCCGAATTAAAGGACAGTGATGAATGGTGCTCATGACAATGATGATGATGATGACGGTGAGACCCGAGACACGCCTGCCACGGTTGCAAAAACAAACAATAACAACATCAATAAGGGTAAGGGGAGAGAACCTGAGAGGTGGCGCTCATGCTCGTCCTTGCCGGGGCTCAGCAGGTGGGCGAACACGGCGCAGAACGGGTTGGAGGCGAGCGGCTCGGTGCGGTACATCTCCCAAAGCAGGTAGAGCGCGGCGAGCCGCTGAGCGGAACCCGGAAGCAGATCGGCATGCTGCAGGAGCAGCACGAGCACCGAACCCACCCGGAAGTGCTCGGCCTTACCGAAGCAGTGGTGGAAGGCGCTCGCGAGGCTCTCGAACGAGCTGCCGGCGCACGCCTCCTCCGACAGCAGGCCCAGCAGCGCGCTCAGCTCCTTCGGCGCCAGGCTCATCCCGGCCCCCCCTTCACCTACTGTACACTAACACTAACACTAAAAAAAAAAAAAAACGAATAAATCAATCACAGACTCGGGCTTGTCGGCTTGCGCGCGCGACACTCAAAACAATCGCGCTAGCTGTTAATCGTAATTAGCGACGATTCTGTAAACTTATTTCCGAACATTATAACTAAGCACTCGGCTACGAGCTGGATAACATCTAAACGACAAAACAACTACCTAATAAAACCCCTCAAAACAAAGCGTTCATGTCTAACCTACTGAGAAGCAAACAAACGGCTCGCCGTAACCCAGAATCCTTTGCGGCGGCGGCGCCGAAATGCATCACGGGAGCGGTCGGTTATATTAAAATAACAAAATATATGTTTTATTATTTTTAATTCATTTTTAATAAGTGTATAGACATGTACAGATGTACATATTAAAATGGTAAATCATTTTAATCGCGTATTTATTTGTAAGCGAATATTTCAACCCGGAAGTATACCGCCCCTAACCTCTTTTTCTATTACCCACAATCCCTTCCTTCTTCCTTTTCGAAGTTCGTTGGACAGAGTGAGTGTCACCGAGCCGAGTCTGGTTCGTAAATCCACATCCATCTGTTAAAATTCAATCAATAAAACAGCTAATCTTTGTTAAATACGTGTTTAAAAGGTGTTTATAATGTCGGTGGTTTATAAATTGAGGCTTTTTTGATGAATGATGGCTGTTAATCCCGGACCTGTTTGATGCTAGCCCGGTTGCTAGCTAATCACTGGTATTAAAGAGCTTGTGTGGGGTTTTTATTTATTTATTATTATTTCCCGTAGATGGCGCCGATTAAGAAAGGAGGCGAGAAGAAGAAGGGGCGCTCGGCCATTAATGAGGTGGTGACCCGGGAGTACACCATCAACATCCACAAGCGCATCCACGGCATGTGAGTGTGAAACGCACGTACAGATCTTCAGAGTATGGGGGAACACTAACTTTTAGCTGCGTAACACTGATTCACATTTATGCCTTAAACTGATGTGTTGGAGTGTTTAAAGGAGCCAGACTCTTTTAGCAAGCATTAAAGCTCTGCTGCACCACACTCGAGTCCGGAGTGAAGAGAAGACCTGGGAACTGGGACATGTTTGGTTGAAAACGCTGGACTTTTATAACGAGACGTTATTCTGAGTGATGTACGTTTTGTGAGCTGTAGAATTGACCTTACAGATCTGTAGTTTAACCGACACTCTGTGTGTCACGTCACAGAGGAGAGCTTTCCCGAGTGGGAATTCTGAGTTGTGTTGGGCGTCCTTTCCATTTTTCCTGATTAGAAGCTAGAAAGTACAACGCTGACATCTTACTGTGCGTTTAGTGTCAGAGGTCAGGGTTCGATTTGAGCCTGAATGCGATCGGCTCTCCCTGCCTGGATCGTTTGAGGCTCCTCTTTTTACACACCTCTCAACTCAGGAGGGAGTAAAGATGAGACAGGTACGCTACAGGATGAGTCATGGACTTGAGATGGAACTCAGAATTAAACCATCAAGCTGAGCTGATGTGACCGCAGTGTGCGAACGCTTGACCGAATGATTTTTATTCCAAAATGTTGATTTGTTCTTTCTCGCAGCTCCTTCAAGAAGCGTGCTCCTCGCGCCATTAAGGAAATCCGCAAGTTCGCCGTGAAGGAGATGGGCACGCCAGACGTTCGCATCGACACCCGTCTGAACAAGGCCGTGTGGGCGAAGGGAGTCAGGTGAAACTCCACACACAAGATACTCCCGAGACACCCACATACAGTTGTGAATGTTTGTTTAATGTGTCTGTGTCTCTCTCGCTCTTCAGGAACGTCCCGTACCGCATGCGTGTGCGTTTGTCCAGGAAGCGCAACGAAGATGAAGATTCACCCAACAAGCTGTACACACTCGTCACGTACGTCCCCGTCACCACGTACAAAGGTCAGTAATGTTCTGATCATCTCCGTAGCAACTTGTGTAGTCGGGTTTTTGCTACTTTTCTTTTTTTTGATCAAACTGCGAGTAATCAGATTATCACAGCACTGTGATGTGTAACTATATGTTTGACTGGGCACGTCCCAGGTGTTGTACAGTAGTTAAAGACGCTGTGTCTCTCAGCGTGGGTGAGGGTAGGTCTGTACAGTCCGCAGTACTGAGGATCACAGATGCACTTTCAGCAGGAATACACATCTGATCACATTGTTGTCTTAAACTCGTAGTCTCCGGAGTAATCGCTCCTAAATCGTTCTGAATGTGTTAACACAAGGCTGAATCCCAAATCTCTCACTAACCCCTGATCAAGGGCACTACTTGCTGTGGGGAACAAGCAATTGTATATACCCAACATGGCTCACTAGCTTTTAATTTAACATCACTTGGGGTTCGACCCTGGAAATTTAAGAGCTGATGCTCTTAAGGTGGAAATGTAAAGTAAATCCGGTATGTTTCTCAGGACTGTCCAGCACGTCCATAATTTTTTCTCCGACTCACTATTGGGTCTCTGTACATTAGTTCCGCCGGATGAGTGTTTGTGGAATTGTTGCATAAAAGCAATATCACACTTGAGGTCGTGACGTTGGACTGAATATCAGCACGGCGGTGATATCTTTAGTATTTGTCCCAACGACCGGGCTAATGTTATACATACACACACTGCATCAGTGTCAGTTCTTGTGAGGTTTATTTGGTAATGCACATGAAGTGCTTTAAGGAGACGTCTTGCGTCCACATACAATCAGGTTGTAATGTATAATATAATCCTCTGGATCTGAGCAGTGCGTTAGATGATAGAATCGGGGGACTTGGAGCCAAGGTTCAGAGCCCGTCAGTCAGTCAGCCAGCTTGGGTGATGGAATCTCAGCATATAAACGGCTAAACACTCATCTTATAGTAGGATGTAAACATCAACTCAAGGTCATGAAAAGAAAAATAATAATAAAAAACACAATCAGGGTTAAAAACATGTGAGAACCAAGTAAACGAGGACACTTGGAGAGATCACACTGACATGAATTAAATCTTAACGAGTGTGCCATATACATGTTAAATATTAGAGAAAATGAAAAATTCCAGTCATGATTACTGTACTGAGCCGTTCTTACCATCATTACTTTATTGCTTTAACTCTTCTACTAAATTTTATTTATGTAGCATTTTAATGATCCTCATCGTCACAAAGCAGCTTTACAGAATCTTAACAGAATGATGGAAATGTGTGAATGTTTGAATCAGAGTGATCAGATTAAACAGTTTATTACAGTTAAAAGTCTAATTGTATTTTTTTTTTGTTGTTGTTGTTGCAGGTCTCCAGACCGTCAATGTAGACGAAAACTAATGTACTACATCTGACCAATTGTAATAAAATTCTAAAAAGAGTTTGGGATTGCGTCTTTTTTTTTTTTTTTTTTCCTCCTCTCTTCCTGAAGTTGATGCTTGCTGCACTGGATAACATTTCTACTTAAAGACCAGATCCCAGTTTATTTACTTGTTCATTGCTGCCAGTCAGTACAGGGTCCAGATCGTGGCCCTGACATCGTTCATCTCTGGTGCAGCAACAAAGGCAGAGTTACTGTGAAATAACCTCCTGTACGGATTCGCGAGCTCTGCTGTGGATTGAATACCTGAACCTTTAATGATCAGAGAGGCTTAAGGAAACCTAAACCGCCTCAGGCCATGTCGTGGGTCACCCTGCTGTCGGGCGTGTCGTTCTGTACAACTGACCATGTCTCCTCAGGATTCTTTTTTTTTTTTTTTATGCAAGTTGTGTAGCAAATCTCACTGGGAACTAGGAATATTGACAGCAGAGCTCTGGTTACTATGGTTACACACCTTTTAGGATAACATGAAGGTGAATAACTTCCTGGTTCAGTGTGAGATTCGTTTTATATACATTTAATACGTTATTCAGCTGATTTAAGTGGAGAGTCGTCTTGTACCTCGTTGGTTCTTTTTGTTAGTGACTTAAAATAGAAATAAAATAGAATAGAAATTCTTTATCATAAGCTTATCATGATGAGATAATGAGAGTAAAGTTTCAGTTGCAATAAAACACTTCTGGGTGGAAGTGTGACATCGTTATCAGAAAAACAGGCTGTACACATTTGGTTTGGTGTAAGTGTTTATTTTAATCTTGGACATACAAATAGATAAGAGCATTAATTAAAACATGTTAAATATTCACCATGTGGATTAAAAAAAAACTGATGGTTTAAATCGAACCTACATACATTCAGCCATGAATACAGTGTTAAAGGCACAATGTAGCGAAAAGTGCAGATTATTTATTTTAAAGCGTTTCTTTACCTATTAAATCACACGCAGCAACACTGAAATTTCAAAGTTGCGTCACAGAATTATGTAATGCTTCACGTAGCCTTGACCTTAAAAAGTCCTTCATTTTTGGGTGTGTTCTGTTCACATTATTTAAAAAAAAGACTACTTCAGTTCCTCACCTCAGTCGTGTGTGTGTGTGCGCGCGCGCACGCTACATGAGTATGTGTGGTGTTGAATCATTAAGGCACGTGAAAGACGCATGTGTGACATCACATGACGTTGGAAGTTCTTTGGCCCCTCAGGGTTTAAACGGTTGATTGATTAAGGAAAGACCAGCTCCCCTGTTAATGGTCCAAGAACTTTACCATGTGATGATGCAGTCCTTCAGAAAACCAAGAGGACAAGTCAAACGTCCAGCTCACAATTAAGTACACGACAAGCAAAGTGGCAGCTCACCATTCACCCCCCACCCCCTCTGTCAGCTCCAGACATTCATACCCAATAATCCACCCCTGTGGTCACCACGATACCCACGTTGTACAAATATACACATGCGATACACTTGTAAGCTTATTCATCATATGATTTCTGTAAGACCCACTATATATATATAAATTCTATATAAAACCCTACACACATCATGTTGACAGATATCCAGCTGTCATGTGACCAGATCAGGGCCTGGGGAGCGAGCTCGTGTTGGTGATTTGCAACGTAATTGGAGAAAATGGGGTTAAAAAGCAATACAGTAAGGAGTCTCTGCAAGGCAGTCGGACTCCAGCGGCCGGGTCGGGAACCCACGACTCTCTCTCTCTGAACCAGAGAATCACAAAAAATAGACCAACATGAGCTCGTCCAGATCTCTGCTGGTGCTGATCAACAACGCCGCTGATCTTAGAAGAGATCTGATCTCGAGGTTTTCCTGAACCATGATTAAACCAGTGCAGAACCCAAACCACTGAGGGGTGACGCGCCAGTATCTCACAGTACATCAAACATTCTTCTCTCGAAGAAGAAGAAAAATCACATTGATTTGAACACTTTTTTTGTTCCAGCATGCAATCTCTATACGTCCTCCTCTGTAGAAACGCCTCTTTTTTATCTTGATATGGCACAAACGTCCGTCTCCCAGCCCGTTCGAGCCCGGTTACAGAATCGCAACTTCTCATTTCAGGATCTTCAGAGGGCAGTTTGCGATGGCGTGTGTCTCAGCTGACGCTGTGCTGGACCATGAGCAGTCCGGACCGCTGCTGGTACTGCTTCTCCTTCGCCGACCTGATCTTCTCGCCGAGATCGACAGGTGACTCCATGAAGTTGACGAGGACCTGCTCGGTCAGCAGCGAGGCCAAAATCTGCTCAAAACTTACCGTCCATTCCGTTTCTCCCGCCGACTCGCTTCGTCCCTCAGCAGCGGAGGCGCTTTGGTCCGATTCCTTCGCTGCGGCCGCCTTGTGCCGGGCCTCGCCGATCTGCAGCACTAAACTAGTGACCACGGCAATGGCTTGGAAGAGTTCGTTTTCGCCGGGGACGCCGTGGAACATGCTGCACAGCGTCTTGCAAAACTGGACAAACTCTCGCTGTGGGGAAAAAAGAACATGGTCAGTTTCATCAAGCTTGTGGGTTCAAGACGTCACGACTGTTCAGAGCAGAATGGAGGGTTTCTCGACTCAAACTGAATGACCTTAATACTAGAAACAAGTTCAATCTAGTCCCATCTCGTTGGATAGAGATGTAGATCCCTAAATACCCTAAATGATCCCAACGTTCATAGTCATTTAATAATAAGGCCAAAACTGTACATATACAAACTGTAAAGATATTTACTCTCATCGGCTCTTCAACCAGAAACGTAGTTCTTAAAGTTTGGTTATGATTATTCACCAATCAGAAGCGTCTAGGAGTTAGAAAGGCGTGTTCATGTGGTGGTATTAAAGGACAAGTGTCTCTCTTGCCCTTGAAAACATGAGAAAATCTCTAATCTAAAAAAAAAAAATGTCTATGTCCAAACAACTGAAGGTAAGATAAAGTTATTTGTCACATGTACTGTTCACATATCCATATTAGAAATCCGGGGTCAGGGCACAGGATCAGGCAGGATACAGCGCCCCCTGGAGCACATAGGCCTCAACCTTCTGATCAGTAACATAGAGCCTTAACCGTTTGAGCCACCACTGACCCCCCATGAACATCTGTACAAACGATTATATGGTAACAAATGTGTATAAAAATCTTAGGACCGCAAAGACACTACATTCAGAAAAAGGTGCGGCTTTTAACCAAACCCCACCATGGCAACTGTGAAGCACGGGGGTGGCAGCATCACACCGTGAGGACAGAGTTTTCACTGATGTCTTAAAGTTTTGCAGTTAAAGTTAAAACCCGGTCAAACTCGGGTCTCCCAGCAGGACAGTTGTGCTAATAAATATCATTATTTGTACTTATTTTTTCATGCCTATGTTCGGTGTGTGCAGTGAGCAGCTGGCTCGTCTGGACTAATTGGAAATGATCTGATCTCATTTATTTGAGCTGACAGACATAAATTTATCTTGGTCCTTGGCCTGACTGAGAAGGATCTGGTCTCCAGGACTCACTTGTTTCATGTGAGGGAGGGGCTTCTCCAGGCCTTTGTCTTTGTCCTTGCCCAAGTCCTTCAGCATCTGCTTCAGCTGCTCTTCATAGCTTTTCCCATCTCCTGAAAAACAACCGCAAACCCCAACTGCTATAATCCACCTGGTGGAGCAGGATATAAGGCAGTGGCATCATCTCCACACCTTGTAGTCAGGCATAGTCTGGTATTTTCCTGCCTCTGAACACCCTTGCACATGACTTTAAACCCTGTGGGATGTGTGTGGGGTATGAGGAAGAGCTCTGTATGTTCTTGTAGAACGTGTTTTACTTAATCGCAACTGTCTCAGCAAGGTCATGTGGCAATGAAATGAAGTCAGCTGACGACCTGAATGTACTGAATCACCAGGACATCACATCTATGGAGTTTCTATGGAGTGAGAGTGTGAGTGATTCAGGGAGCACGAGGAATCATGACCTGGACACCACAGTGTGTGTGTGTGTGTGTGTGTGTGTGTGTGTGTGTGTGTGTGTGTGTTCACAGCTAAAGGTAACTGGCCATAAATTTTATTCATTCATGCATTAGATTCAGTACCATTGGTCAGAGTTACACAGAGAGGTCTGGAGGTGGAAAGGATGGAATCGGAAGCCTTCAGGGGAGACGGTTCGCCTTCGTTCTCAGTCAGAGCTGAAGGCAACAAGAACAAACAGCCCTTAAAGCAACACATTTCTTTTCATCTTTCATTATAAAACTGAGTGGAATAAAATTCATTACATTTTAGCGGGTTCTGTAACTTAAAAGATGAATGAAAAATGTGCTTTGAAGCTCTCAAGAGTTAGCGAGAGATGAAACTGACCAGGTGGAATGTGGAGACGGTAGAGAAGCCTGACCTTCTCGTTCAGCTCCTCACAGTACAGGGTGTCTACAGAGACAGCGAGACAGAGAGACACAGGCATGTTCATCACGATAATCTCATTCATTTCTTCATCTAGTCCCATGAAAAGAGGGAAATAACATTTCAGTCGGTGATCACTTTTATAATCTGATGGAAAGAATAAAACAGTAAAGCATGACGAACACGGTGCTGTAGGAGGAGAAGCAGTGATGGTGTGTTTAATAGTGATGGTGCGTTAATGATCATCAACACTCAATGAAATGTCATTAAGCGTAACTAATAGTGTTGTTTTAGCTCACATATTAATTAACTTGTACACCACAGGAGGGCGCACTTGCACTTCAGGCAGATAATCAGAGTATTTCTGACAGCCTTTTGTCGTCGTCCCCCAACCCCCCAAATGTTGTTTAAACTTTTGGTTTTTCATTAATTTGTCACATGAATGATGTGTTTGCTCTGATAGAGGTGTAAAAACATCAAGTCTAAATCAAAAGTCAACAACAACGTGTCTACGTTTAATCATGCACAAATTTGCAACCCTGATATTTGCATACAGTGCTGTGAAAAAGTATTTGCCGTTTCATGTTTGCCGTTTTTATTTTGCATATGAAATGTTGTCATCTGAAATTATTGTGTACTATTAAAATCTGTTTGATGATCTCAAAGATAACCCAAGTAAATACAAAATGCAGCTTTAAAATGATGATTTCATTTAATAAGGGAAGAAAGCTGATTAAACCTCCAGTGAACCACAATGAGAGCCATTTTCCACAAATAGAGAGAACTTGGAAGAGTGGAGAACCTTGACAGGAGCGACCGGCCTACCGAAACTACTCCAAGAGCAGGCCGACACCTCATCCAGGAGCTCAAAAAAAAAAAAAGAACACAGAAGAGTATCTAAAGACCTGCAGCTATCACTCGCCTCAGTTAAGGACAGTCTTCATGATTCAACAATAAGAAAGAGACTGGGGGGCAGAAATGCCTTCCGTGGGAGAGTTCAGAGGTGAACGCCACCGCTGACCAAAAAGAACACAAAGGCTCGTCTCACATTTGCCAAAAAGACATTTTGATTTTGGGCAAATATTCTGTGGATGAGACAAATATTGAGACAACAGTTGAATTTGCAGGTGTGTGTCTCGTTACATCTGGTGTAAAACTAACACAGTGTTTCATAAAAAGAACATCATACCAACAGTCATGAAACATGGTGGTGGTAGTGTGAAGACCTGGACGACTTGCCATAATTGATGGAACCATGAATTCTGCACTCTGCCAGAAAATCCTGAAGGACAAGCTTGAGGTCACGAACTGATGACCGGACATTAAGTCCACTTGGGTTATGCAGCAGGACAACGATCTGAAGCACACCAGCAAGTCCACCTCTGAATGGCTCAAAAAAAACAAAAACTAAATGAGGGTTTGGAGTGACTTTTGGACGTTTGGAGTGAAAATTGTCGTTAGTCTTACAGCTCCTTCCATCGAGGAGTCGCCACAGTCGAGCGTCCGATCTGCACAACAACTCGGCACAGGTTTTATGCAAGACACCCTTCCTGATGCAATCCTTCCATTTAATCCGGGTTTGGGACCGACACTGCACCCAGTGGTTGGGAATCGGAGCCAAGCCTTCCACATGGTACGATAGAAACCCACCACTGAGCCACCAGTGCCCTGGAGTCTGGTCTTGAGATGCAGTGGACTGACCTTAAACAGGGCCGTTCATGCTAGAAAACCTGATGTGGCCGAATTAAAACAATTCTGCAGGGCAGAGTGGACCAATATTCCTCCACAGGAATGTGAAAGACTCAGTGCCGGTTATGGCAGAAGCTTTGTTGCCGCAAAGGTTATTAGGTTTAGGGGGCGATTACTTTTTCACATAGGGCAAGGTAAGTTTTTTTCCCCCTTAATAAATGGAATCATCATTTAAATCTGCATATAGTATTTACTCGGGTTATCTTTGTGTAATATTAAAATCACTTTCATGATCTGAATCATTTAAGTGTGACAAAAATGCAAAACGATCAGGAAGGGGCAAATACTTTTCCACAGAATTCTATAACTGAAATATTTACACACACAGACACACACACACCGATCCAGCGGGCGAACTGGCTGAAGGTGATGTGGTTCTGTCCCTCCTGGTCCAGCAGGTTGA
>CM059209.1:1856549-1931549 GCA_030347435.1 Clarias fuscus | reverse complement strand
CGTCTGGACCTGATGTGGACCTGATGTGGACGTGGTGCTGACGTGGGACATCATACGAGATAAAACAGGATGTCGGGGTGGAACCAGGGTTGTGTTTAGAAATGTGACGACCTGAGGGAATCAACTCGGAGTCTCCTTCCAGATTGGGAACACGTGACCAGAGCCAGATGTTCTCTACGGTCAGTCTGTGTCCCTGAATGTGACCTGTGGGGAAGACTATACCCGTGTGTGTGTGTGTGTGTGTGTGTGTGTGTATACCTGGCAGTAGCCGATGCCCGGGTTGCGGGTGGCGTACGCGTTGAGGACGCGGCGCAGCGCTGCGATGCCGGTCTCGCTCTGAAACGCGGCGTGTTCGGGCAGCGAGCGCCGCAGGTCTCTCTCGATCTCGTCGCTCGTCTGCTCGTTCGTCCTCTCCTCCAGCAAATCAGAGTAAGAGCGCGAGTGTGTGTTCAGGAAGGACCGTGCATCTGCAACACACACACACACACACACACACTCTTTTACATCTTTTACACTCCTCCCCCTCACCATAGTGGCCTTTCGTTTCCGCCGCTCTCACCTGAGAAGGTGAGCCACATCTCGCCGCGCAGCGACTCCGGGATGCCTGCAGCCACCAGCTTGCGCGTCCTCTCAGTGCGGAACATGTGCACGCCGCGGCCGAACTCCTCCAGGTGCTCGTCCCACAGCTAACACACACACACACACACACACACATTAACAAGCTGTTGGATTAGCGATGCCGCCCCCTAAAGGCCACACCTACAAACAGCAATTATAACCAAAAACAATAATAAACACTTCCCCCTTGGCCAGTCTGATACTCACGCGTTTGTGCTCGGAGGATTCCGATTGGCCGGTCTGGAATGTGGTGATTAGCGCTTCCTCGAGGATAACGGGACGGAGAGTGTCGTCCGTGTCGTAGCAGAAGGTATAATACGGGGTGGGGGAAATCTACACACCAGGACACATACGCAGTTACACACAGCGACACAAACACGTCTTTATTTTTAGGTTCACAGCATGAAGGTGAATTTCCCGCCGCACCAGAGTCTTCTTGCGGTTGCTTTGCCAGTGCAGCGCGCGGAGACGGGCGTTCAGGTCGTCCACCAGCTGCTCCCGTCTCGCCACCTCGATCAGCTGGAAAGCCCGCTTGGAGCGCACGCTGATGATCACGGGGTTGGGCAGACCACCGCTGCTCTCGGCTTTCTCCACAGACTGCACCTGAGGGCGCGGAGAAACGCCCGTCACGACCCGGTACAGCCCCGCCCACTCCGACACGCGGACATCAGAGTGAGTACAGCAGTCAGGGTCATGGGGTTAAAGGGAACTGATCAGCAACTTCCTGTTCTCACTTTCCTCTACATGGTCTCACACACACACACACACACACACACAACCACTCTCTCCCACCTGCATCTCATGGTTTCTTTCACCATGTCGTGTTACTGAGGAACTGCAAAGGCGCAGAAACTCCTCGGGCCTGAGTCCTGCCTCAACTTAAAACCAAATTCCACCATGTTTAATTAAATAACATCAGATCGTTAATGCATCGTTACTATGGCAACGATAATATGTATAAGAAAAAGCACATTTATATAAACCTGATGTTTGTGTGGATCACGTCCTCACAGCTACTTGACGTATGAATAGAAGCGTGTGTTTCTGTGTCTGCAGTCATGTTAGAATTGTACAGTCAACTAAGTTGTGTTAAATGTGCTTTGAAAATAAATTGACCTTGGCCTTACTAGGGGGCGGGGCGGGGTTCACCATGGGCCACCTGATACGACAGTATCGCGATACCTGCGTGTCGATTCAGTTTGTGACGTGATTCTACCTGCTTTCAGATTTCACTATACGTCTAAACACAAAATCACTTCTCACCAATAATTGGCTCCTAACAGAAACACAGGACGCTCACTGTGAGGCTGCCAACATGGGGATCACAGCGTGAGAGTTCTCAAGGTGAAATGTCGTATTGTGAAACGCATTGTCCCATAGGAAACAATGTAAATGCAGATAATCCGTTCCAGCCGCCCAAAAATATTACCAATATTACCGATTTCCAACACCATCATTATATTTCAGCATGTAAAAACAATCAAAACATTTAGAAAAACCATGTAAATGAAGTAAAATATGAAATAAATAGACATTAAACCTCACTTAACCTTAATTTATGATTCCTCTCGGAACCGGCTGCTTTAAAAACCAAACTGAAAGCGGCTCCCTTTTCTTCTTGCTACCGTGCTTAGGACATACGGTGCTGTCGTCACTAAATCTTACACAAAATCCCCCCCAAAAAAAACAAAAAAAAAAAAACCACAAAAATATGTAAACTCACTTCAGTTGGCTTTTTACTGACGCAAACAAATTGCTTGCAAAATTTCAGTTGTTAAGGGGAGAATTTGTGCGGTGCTCGAATGCCGAGGTACCGCTGTAGTTTAAGGCGCCACCTGTAGGATCATAAAGGAATTGCAAACATATATAAATGTATAAATTTTTAAACATTTTAGAGAGTTGTGATATGTAACCGGATCGATTCCCCCCTCCGCCCATCTCCAACACCTACAGCCTAGACAGAGGACCGAACACATCAGTAACACGAGGTCCAGACCCTTCATTACGATCACATTCACGCACAGTTACAGTAATCAGTCAGAGGGTCCGACAGTCAGCAGTATGACGAGAAGTCGAAGCTGTGACGGGTGACGCTCGTACCTCTGCGAGTGGGATGAGGAGGGTGCAGTGTCCCTCCTGCAGGCTGCTGAAGGCCATGTAGTTCTCCGTGACGTAGAGGAACCCGGGCGTGTGACATCGCGCGTGAGGCGTCCAGGCCAAGCATCGCATCACTTCCTTCAGCCTCTCAGAGCGCGGGAGGCCGAAGAGCGAGAGCACATACTGGCGCAGGGCCTGCTCCTCCAGTGCCCTACACACACACACACACACACACACACACACACACACACACGTGTCATGGCTTCTTTGCAGCCATTTTATTAATACACACGCACACACATTGCACTGCGGTTAATATAGCTCGACAGTGCTCAAGCTCACACATTCAGACCACATCACACACACTCAAGGTTTTTAATTTTTATTTTTTTTTATACAGCTCACTCTCTTTCTGTGTTTATTTCTGTTCCGCCTTGAGTCTTTCTCTTCCTTATCATTACATCCTTCCTTTCCTTTAAAGGAAGTGAAGCAAAAACAGGACCTGCACACTGAAGTTGCCTGCACAAGATTGCGCGTATCTGTGTGTGTGTGTGTGTGTGTGTGTGTGTGTCTGATCAGGGTCACATCCTGCAGGCTCCGTTACCGTTTGGAGATGTTGGACTCCGGTTCCGCTTTGGCGTTATCGAACAGCCTCCGCAGCGCCATGTCTCCCAGCTGGGTCATCACGGTCATCACTTCGTCCACATCAAGGAACATGGAGAACTCGCGGTGCTTCTGCCGCGTTCGGACCCTGATCGCGTCGTTGATGAGGCCGAAGGTGGCGCGCTCCAGAGCCGTGACTTCAGCCCAGGGGATCAGTAGCTTCACTGCACATGAAGGAAATGAAAAAGTCTAGAATGAGTAGCCGTGCAGGTTTCGTTTCAGAAAATCAGTCACCGTGACGATGTGCAAAATGCAAACCAGACACTGAAATAACGTAAGAATTGGAAAAACTGGCCAAATATGAATGAACATACAGATACTGGATGATTTCGTTCCACCCCAAAAAGTTCTTAAACGATTCTGGGCTTCTGCATTAAAACCATGGAGGCGTTGCATTTTCATTAACACTGTTAAACCTGATAAGAGAACGTCTCTGGAGGCTTTACAGATTACAGCATTGAATCATAATGTTATCAGGTTATCAGGTTGCACAGCAACGATGATCGGGCCCAAGCCTGTCACACACTACCTGTCAGTGTGATGTCACTCAGGAGGACATCAGACACTTTTTCACCACAAGTTTAATGCATCGTCACGGCTGACCCGTCTGAGAAATCAAAAATCTCTTCACTATTTTGCATCCTCGGTGTCTTGGGATCACATGGGACCGTTTGGTGGCGATTGCATAAATCCCCTATGAGGAGCACATCAAAGTCCATTGTGTGCGTTTTGCAAACAACCCAAAATAACTGACTTCCTGTTGAGCAGAGCCCCAGACATGCACAGTAAACATTGTTCCGCTCAATGTGATCTCAATGTGTACCGGGTTTCACATGTACGTATATTTGTGAGGGCAAGTGTGTATGAGCTATACACAGCAAAATCTCAGTGACAGTGTACACTCTACATAGTGCACTAGATTTCCATTTAATGCTATTTGGGAACCCGGACGTTAAAGGAGCGGATATTCTAAATCGAAATAACTGGAAAAACTTAAGAGAGAGTTACAGTTCCAGCTCCGCCCGTCGCAGTCAGGTTTTATTAATGAACATCTGGTTGATTCACCAAATATTAACAAATAAAGAGAATACAAACTATATATTCCTAATCATGAAAATCAGAAAATAAAACAACTTTTCACTTTTCGGCACGAATGTTTAAATATACATCACTGTAACTCCCTTCACCACAACACTGACAGAGAACTGAGAGATCTGTATTTGTGATTCAACATTCCTACATGCATTAGCAATTTACTACTAATGTAGTACATCAATTTAAATACAAATACGAGGCACTCGCAAACATCGTGGGAGACACCCGCTCACCTGCCATCCACCAGAGAGATCGTCCTGATTTTTCCCGCTAAGTCTCAAGAACTTTTTGTCGCGAGCCACACTATAACACACTGTAATACATCACGCTTTCTCTATTTAGATATTTAGGGCCCAAGCACTACAAGGTGCGCAGGACCGTCTTGTTTTCCTAAGGATTTTTTTTCCCCACCCTTTGGACTTTTCGGGGGTCTTAACATGCTCAAAAACTCATGAAACTTAGCAGACAGGTTGGACTCTGCTGTCATCAGGATGCCCGAGAGTCTCGTTGCCCGGGACTCCAGGGGCCCCCACATGAGATTTTGCTGGATTGCTCATACACACTTTCACGTAGGCACACGAAACTCGGTACACATTTAGAGCTCATCGGGCCGAACAACTTTCGCGCTGCATGTCCTGGGCTAAACTCAACAGGAGGCCGGTTATTTTGGGTCGTTCGCAAAAACGCACCCGATGGATTTTGATATACTCCTCCTAGGGAAATTATACAATCGCTACCAAACTGGGCCAAAGAGATCTAAAGACATTGAGGATGCAAAATTGCGGAGGGATTTTTGATATCTCAAACGGGTCAGCCGTGCTAATGTCTTAAACGTACGCCGAAAAATAATTTATAACTTTGTGTGGCATTATATTCAGTGACACCTTTTGTGACATGTAAACATATATATAAATATTCTGTATATGTTGCATATAAAGGTGTAACAAATGGTCTAAATAATAGCTTACATCAACTATTAACAATGATCATGTATTTTTATCTGATTTAATCAATAACATTATAATAATGTAAGCAGTTGACAGGGATGTGATCGAGCAATTGCATCATGGGTGCATCATTTGGATGGCTGCTATCATAAAGTAAAACAATTAGAGGCCCAAACACTATGACATCATCTCTGTGACATCACAGTGTGTAAAGGGGCCCTCATGTTCTTCTGACAATTTTCGTTTTCCAGCATCTGGGGATCTGCATCTGTTTTTTTGCCAATCCGAACATACTCAGAAAATCAGCACATTAGGACTCCTGAGAGTCTGGGCCATGGGCGTGGCACGGTGCCCTCACAGGAGATTTTGCTGTGCAGAGCTCATACACACTTGCACATATACATGAGAAACCTGGTAGTACACATTTAGATCTCACTGAGCCGAACAACTTCTGCTTATATGCCTGTCAGGGTCTCTACTCAACAGGAAGTCAGTTATTTTGGTTCATTTGCAAAGCGCACACAGTGGACAGACATGGGCCAAGACATCGAGGATGCAAAATTGCGCAGGGATTTTTGAGATCTCAAACGGTTCAGCCATGCCGATGCCTTAAACGTGTGCTAAAAAGTGGCTAATAACTTTTTCATATTGAGTGACATCATAGTGTGAAGCCGGGCAGAGATGGTGCATGTGCTTGGGCCCGATTATCACTGTTCTGCAACTATACTTTTATTTAATTTTGGCACATCAACACACACACACACACAAACCCTGCCCCCATCGCTTTAAACTCCTGAGCAAAGTGTAAGAAAAGCACAGTCAGCTCTCCAGATGTTAGACGTGGACATAAAGTTGACAATTCAAAGTTTTTTACTAGCAGAATTAGTTAATGAAAAAAAAAATGTATGAAAAATGAAATAAAAAAAAAAATCACCCTCTTTTCTTTCTGTAAAAAAGCAACATGGAGTCAGTCACTACGTGAGCTTTAACTCAAACACTGAAATCAGTCGGTTTGTATTCGTTCATGCAGGTACGAGTTTCCTGTTGCCATAACACGAGGGTGAACTGGCCCGTCAGACCGGATGCAGAATAAATGTTGAACGCAATGTGAAATCTTTCCCACTTTTCTTGTGACCTTTCTCTTCTATTCGCTCACAGCGATGCTACAGGTGTGTACTGTTTACCGCTCCAGATCTACAGAGAGTAACGGACGCGCTCACCCTCTTTTCCGAGCAGGAACGAGTAGAAAGCCATGTGATTGGTGGACAGGTAGATCCAGCCCTGACGCGGCACTCGGCCTTTCCAGCAGCAGCAGGAGTAATGAGCCACCAGCTTTTCTTTCAGCGGGAGGCCGAACCGCTGCTCGAACCGCACCATCGCCTCGCGGAACCGGGACGGGTCGTCTTCCAGCGCCGCCTGGCCCACCACGACTTCTTCAGCGATTAGGCCCTGAGGTTTAACACACACATACACACTAGTTCTGTAACTCAGTTTCGTGCTTTTGATCGTCCACAACTTTAACTTCAAACGCATCATAAAACAGTAAAGAATATCAATTTTAAATATTTAAATGACATTGTTGTACAAATCAGAGACGAGCTAATAAACTGACCAGAACTAGCGAGGGAGCTCAAATGTTTGCTGTACATCAGCTAGCAAAAGTTAATCGACTTCCTGGGGAAACGTTTGTTTAATGAGCGTTCAGGTTGCAGCGCAGCGGCTTCAGTACGAACACAAGAGAATCTCTTTCTTTAAACAGCGACGTCTAGCGATTAGCCGACTGACCCGTACGGTACGTTAGCTCATTAATCGATCAACAGAAAACGCCCTCAGAGTGATTATCAGCCATAATTATCAGCGTCATTATCAGCCATAACGTTAGCAGTTAATCTGAGCGATAAACGTCCGAGTCTGTCTGAGAGAGAACCTTGACTTTTCCCTGCGCGAAGCTCGCGGCGTCCTGCTTGTTCTCAAACACCGACATGTACGGCAACAAGTTCTGCTCCAGCCATTTCCAGTGTTTCTGCACTTCTTCCGCTGTGGCTCCTACAACACACACATATATACTGTATGTATATCTAAACTGTGCACAAATAGTATAATAATAATAATTACATAACACTAATGATAGTCATACAGATAACGCGTCTCACCGCTAGCGATCACCCAGCTGCTCTGTGAACCAGGAACCTGTAGAAGAATCCGGAATGGAGCGACTCGTGCGTTCGAGTCCAACACGGTGTCCAGTGCTCCCACCAGCATACCTACACACACACACACACACACACACACACACACACACACACACACACACACACACACACACACACTTTCTTTAGGACTCAGTTTGCCAGTAACCATGAGCCACACCCCCTACTGGGGACAAGGACATCTTACTTCCTCTCCCTCATGTTTCAAATAAATAAATAAATGAATGAATGAATTAACAAGGAATTATGCAACGATGAGCGGTCAAATACACACAGCAGAAGACAGACAGAACATCAGACAGATTAGAAAAATGGACAGACCATGAGACAGACTGACCATTACACAGACAAAACATGACACATACGTTAACATTTACAGTATTTTTAACTCCTTACACATTTGAACAGTTAAGGGCTCAATGGCAACCTGGTGGTGCTGGGGTTTGAACCCGAGACCTTCTGATCAGTAGTCCAACCTCCTAACCACTGAACCACCCCTGCCCCAAGACAGACAGACCATAAGACAGAGCAACGAGACAGAAAGACCATGAAACAGAACATCAGACAGACCATGATAAAGACAAACCATCAGGCCAATAAACACATCACAAAACAGACAGACGAAACATCAGACAGGACATCAGATAAGCAGACCATGAGGCAGACATAACAGACATACCATTAGATAAACAAATTTCGACAGACAAGTTATCAGAGAGACAGACAGTCAGGCAGACAGACCATGAGACAGGCTGATCATCAGTTAGACATACAAGACAGACCACAGGACAGATTGTCCATGAGCTTGACCTTCAGACAGGCAGACAAATGACAAGACAGGCCGTGAGACAGACAGCCTGTGGGGGAGACAGGCCGTAGACCAAACCTCAGACTGACAGTCACACAATTAAACAGAACGACCATCAGACGGGACATCGGGTAGTCAGACTGTCAGACAGACAGCAAGACAAATCATACCATCAGACAGACAGACCGGCCCTTAGATCCTCCTGTCCAGAAGACATTACCGTGAAACAGGCCGGCCATCAGACAAACCATGAGACAGATACGGACCATCAGAAAGGCAAAACACAGAACGAGTGTGACTACATTCCACTAAGATCTCAGGCTCCCTCTGCATCAAAACTGTGGAACTGTGATATAAAACACACACACACACACACACACACACCACTGGATGTAATATAGGGTGTAAACGTAAGACCGTCCAGCTACATTGTTGAGATAACACTGAAGGGGGCGCTGTTTCTGGACAGAGTTAGCGGTGGTGCAGCGCAGCGTGTCCTGATGTGAGGCCGAGTCTCTGTAACTGTCCTGATGTCATCAGGTCCTCCTTAATAACACAATCTGCCTCCGTGTGTGTGTTTGATCAGAGGAAGATCCCGAAGCGGAGATCGTTCACTAGTTCAGGACTTAACACTCTTTCTAATCTGACACTTCCTCGTTTCTTATCGACTCAGTAACTACAGGCAGATTCTCTCCTGTTTGCAGCACGAGGTGACCCTGTTTAAACTGTTTAATAATAAAATGTTCCACTATTTGAGACTGCTTTGTAGAAGGGAAGGACAGAAAAGGACCAAAAATCTTTGAACATCATCATCATGATCATCAAGATAACTGAGGGACAAACACAGAGACACTCTGGACCTCCAGCTTCAGATAAGCCAGAATGTGATGTAGTATGTAGATGATGTCATATCAAAAGAGCGCTGGGATTTAAGATCGAAAGAGCGGAAAATAGTATGCAGAGCAGAACGACAAATCCCTGATCTCACACACACACACACACACACACACAGACGCACACACACAGACGCACACCCTTCTGGATCGCAGCACCAATACCAGCTCTTACTCCATAGACAACACTGCGTGCCAAACGGTTAGGAAAGACATTCCAGCCTGAGGTTCATGAAGAATAAAAGTGTGATCGTATCTGTGAGGAGAAAAATGCAGGCGGGTGGAGACGAAGCAGAAAGAGACGTCTGTTCCGGAGACACACAGGGACATGTGGCCTTTCTGAGAGCTGAAGAAGGAATCAAAGATAGAGACAGAGAGAGAGAGAAAGAGAAACTAGTTCTCTCAACACTTTTTTTTTTTCCTTTGGTTGTTTTCGTCCTTACACACACACACACACACACACACACACACACACACACACCATCGTCATGGAGAAGCAAGTGGACTTTTCCAAGAATGTGAAAGCTGGACAAAAGTCTCGTGCTGACTGAGACAGCGCTCTGTACACACTCGGCACCAGATCTCTCCACCAGACGAGGAGTGAAGTGTTCAGCTCTTCTCAGAGGACGCGCGCGCGGCCGCCGGAGTCTCCCGAGGGTCACGGCTCGCCGCTATCTTAAACACACACGCTCGCCGCGCCGCGACAGGTGCGAGACCAGCTGCTGCGCCAGACTGAAACAGGAAGGTGGAGAAACCGTTTCCCGAATCTGGGTAAAAATAACCGTTCAAAGCTTTCGCTTGTTGTCACACTGTTGTTTTCCGCTGGTGGTAGTAAATGAGTAAACGGGTCACATGGAACAGGCGCTATAAATAATGGCACCCTACACACTTCCTCCTCACAGCACCGTGTAGCACAGACTCACAGGGAAGAGTGAAGAGGATTTCATCATGTGGGAATATCACGCTGGACTGTTGACACACACACACACACACACTCTCTCTCTCTGGTCAGTTCAGAACGCCTTTATTGGCATGAATGTTAAAAAAAATTAATTGTTGAAAAAACATTGATTACATTATAAATAACATCAATCTGAATTTATAAACATATTAAAAATGAAAGAATAACAGTACATAAACAATAAAAACAACAACAACAAAACCAAAACAAGCCAACAAAAAAAAAAAAAACGTGGACATAAATCAGGTCAGCTGTTGTGATCATGAAACTGTAGACTTTCAGGAAAACAATTCTTTGAATAATAAAGCACTTTTTTTGCACTAGATCATTTGTTCAGACTGGGTATTGTGTTCTCACAGGATGTGTGTGTGTGTGTGTGTGTGTGTGTGTGTGTGTGTGTGTGTGTGATATACTGTATACATAAAACACACATCTGATCCTGTTCTGTTATTCCCAACACATCCCCTTCTCCCCTATAGACATTCTGCATGTCACACACTCACACACACACACACACACACACACACACAATTCTTTATTCCCACATTATATCTGTATATGAATAATGTGTAGAGAACAGGTTGATTTCCTCGGGATCTCCCGGGTCACCTGTGTGTGTGTGTGTGTGTGTGTACCTGTGAGTCTGCCCCCGGTCTCTCCATGCCCTCTTCGGCGCTGCAGCAGGAAATAGTCGCTCGATCTGTCGGTGATCCAGAGATTCAGCGCGTTTTTCAGCGACACCTCGGCGGGATTCAGCCACATCGCGCGCGCGCGCGCTCGCTCGCTCGCTCGCTCTCTCCCTCTCGCAGGCTCTCTCTCTCTCAGCACGCCGGAGGAGCCCAGCCGCCTGCGTCACACCCCGATACCGGAAGTGATTTCCCCGCACTCCGCTCACTCCGACACATTGTATCCAACCCGCGTTGAAGTTTTGTCGCCGACTCTCTCCGCGGTTTGAATCTCCTGACGGTCTCAGGCAGAGAAACACCGCAGTCCTCTGACAACAGACCGCCAGGAACCAGAACGATCCCACCCTGGTCTCTAACCAGCCCACTGCGCCGAGCTCACCCACTCCGGAGTCGACACCGAGTCGTTAGATTCGACTTCGAATCGATTCAAAACGTGTGAAAGAGAACTACAACATCCATTACTGTATATGAGCAGGTTATTGAATTATATTCGTAGTGCATCATATTATTATTATTATTATTATTATTATTATTATTATGATTAGATAGAGGAATATTATATATCAAGTCATTGATAAAAGTTGCAAGATAGCCGGCCAAAACCCAGTGTGTATATATACACCTTATATATAATGTATATAAATATATATAGATAAATACAATGTAAATTAATGTAATAAAAAATATTTCCATTGTTGTCAAAGCAATTATAAAACATTGATTATATTAAAAATATTGTCAATAGTAATTTATAAACATATTAAATATGAAACAATAACAGTGGGTAAACAATAAAAAACAACAACAATCAATATCAATTCACTCTCTGTTTCTCCTGTTCTCTCTCTCTCTCTCTGTGTGTGTGTGTGTGTGCAGGTGATTTTATTATTGTGATTTATACATGTACACTTTATAGCATACTTGCACACCCCCTGAACATCTCTATTTATATTCCATATTTTTCCATACTGTACACCTAGGTTCACCTAGGCTTTATTATATTCTTATATCAGATATATATATTTTTTTCTGCATTTGCACCCAGGTTTTTCTTATTTTCTTATTCTCTTATATTTTTCTTATTGTATATTTTTACTGTACATATATTTTATTATTTTATTCTTATTTAAATCTATTTCTACGTTCTTTGTTATATTCTTTCGTGTAAATAGTTTTTTCACTGCATATCGTACTGTGTATGACTGTGTATGTGACAAATAAAATTTGAATTTGAATTTTTATATAATACAGTAAATGTGTGTGGCCAGAGAAGCTGCTTCTGGAGTTTATGCAACACGGATGTGACCGATCTCGCTTCCCTAAAAAATTTCAAGTTGTTAACCTCAGCTGTTCAGGAGAGACGATTTTATATGTGCCACAAAAAAACAGCCATTTTTCAATGTCTCGCTTCAAATAATAATCATTTAAAATGCTAATTATTCTTATTCCTTTATGAGTATTGATACTAAAATTGACACATATGACCTGTAAAAATTGTTGCTTAAATTGAAGTATTTAATACAAAATTAAGGATTTTTTTTTGTCCGTAACCAGGTCAAATTCAATCAAAAGTTACACACAAATTTTGACTATCAACAGAAAATGCACCAAAATGATCATCTCTTAAACATATTTTCTCTATCAGACTGTAATCTTTCTACTCCTGAGGAACTTGTTTTACTCTGTTGTCAGTTTTTTGAAGAACAAAAAACCCAAGTACATTTTCTTAGAAATCGTTATCTTTAATTTTGAATAACTAAAACAGAATGTAGCCATGGAAGCTCACATGGCGTTTTAAAGAAAGAAAGATGTATAGAGGAGATTCGTTACTGAACCGACTCTCTGAGTCGATTCCTTCCCAAGTTGAAGTCGACTCCAAAATTCATGGAAACGGAACGAACAGCGCTGGCATTTTATTTTACACGGGATCGGGTGCCCGGATGTGAGGAAGCTTTTTGATTGGTCCAGACAACCTCTTTGGTTTTTTTCTTTTTCGGGACACCGTGACATGTATTTCGTTTTTGTTTGTTTGTTTCTCCCAGTGTTTTGATTGTGTTTATTGATCATATGGTTAATTCTGTAAAGTTTATGCACATATAACAGGATAATATTACTCAATTTATTAAGTGATGAAAATTAAATTTAAAAGTATAACACTAACTGGGGTACCGTCACCTCACACATGTAGATTCACACCTCAGTGTGTGTGTGTGTGTGTGTGTGTGTGTGTTTCCCCTGTGCTTGGTGGGTTTCCTTTAGGTGCTTTAGTTTGTAATTGGGTGCGGGTTGGGCAGAAATCAAACCCGGGCCTCCCACACGGCAGGTGATGAAGCTCCCACTGAGCCACCAATGTGACCCAAAGTAAAACAGGAAGTCAATAATAATAATCATTGTGGTGTAGCCATCATCTGACAACTCAGTCCATTATATCTTGGTTGCGCCGAGCTCCTGTAAGTTTCTGTTTAGGCGTGTCACAGGCGTTTATTTCACACTGTGAACGTGTCACAGGCGTTCCTCGCGGGTCACGTCATACTGTGATGCGTGCTGTGATGTCATACTGTGTCACAGTCGTTCCTCACTGACTGTAACAGTAACCAGCTTGTGTCTTAAGTAGGCAGCATGACCATCAACTTCACGTCACACTGTGAGTGTGTCAAAGGCGTTACACTGGGACAGCATGAGGAGCAGCAGCGAGTTGACCACATACGATGGGTGGGTGGGTCAGACGGCAAGATCTGCATGTGGGCGGAGCCGCAGGGAACCCTCGTGTACCTAGGCGGCGCCGTGTGTACCCTCTAGTTAACAGGGGTCGCCAACTGGTCCAAGATGCGTCATTCCGGACCACGAAGCCTTTTGACTTAAATAAATAAACATGCCAAACACTATTTTCTAATAAAATAACTTTTATATCAGGCACATCAAGGTCAGCTCAGTAGATCCATTTGGGTCCTATGGTGGCACGGGTTGTTACTAAAGTTACCATGCCAACTGTTACTGCCAAGGTGTGCAGTCATGCATGCATTGAAGAGAGCAGAAAGTGAGAGTTGCGCGCAGACAGATGTGTGAAAAACAAATGTCACTTTCGAAAATTTGAACAGTTGACTCAGACAACCAAGTTTTCCGAGATCAACGGGGTAGAATGCATTAACTCTTCCTGCACCGAGCTGTACGAGGTATGTGTGTCTTAGTTGCTCGGACAAACGTTTAACCGCTATTTTGCGGTTGTCTAAAGTGAAAACATTTATAAACGCCATTATGAAGCTAAACATAGAAACTTTTAATACATTTATTAAGTTTGTTCATTTTCTTCGCCCTTACCTCGGACAGCTTGTTTGTGTTTGTGAATATTTGTTCTTTTACCAATGCAATACCAAAGAGAGCAATGTTCAACATTCGATACGTTTATTTAAGTAGAGACACTACATGCGAATGAGGATAAAATGCAATATGAGATTTTTATATAAATAAATAAACATATATAAACATATATATATATATATATATATATATATATATTTTTTTTTTTACCTGAGCGGTTTGCATTCATTGATTGTGATAATTGTTAAAGCAACATAAAGGACAGAACAGCAGTAATATGAGATCAGTTTTGTGACGGATGTGAACTTATGTCTGTTCATACAGTACATACGTAAAGACATGTTTATCCATATAAGAACATATTATATTTTGTTCAGTAAAAATGTTATCTATACTCAAAGCATCAGTGCATGTTTTTGGGTTGTCCAGACCTTAGCTGGTGAGGAGTGTTGATTTGCTGGACCTCAAGGAATTTTAGTTTAATTTTAGACTCCTGCTCTAGTATATGAAAACTAAGAAATTCAGTTTGTTTTGTGGCTGCAAGTGTAGGTTCCGTCACAGGCGTCACTCAGCAAAGAATACGGCAGGCACTTTTGAGGCGGATTTAAGGGGCTGCCGAAACATCGGAGCAAACACTCCATTCGCAGGTAATGACAGCACATAGGCGTCAGGATCGGAACACGAGAGGAGCAGCGGGTGACCTCTAGTTTTATCATAATTTGCGAAGTCCTGAAATATGAAAAATTAAAATTCATGATGGGTGCATCACTTTGCTTCTTACAGATCACATGACCTTTTTCCATCGCTCCAAAGTCTACAGCCTTTTTTTCTGATGAGTCTCAAAGAACGAGTGGTTTCTTATGGACACACAGCTGTTTAGTCCCAAACAGCTCCTATATATCACACTGTGTGTGTGTGTTTGGAAATGCTCTTACTTTCACTATTAAACATAAGTCTGATTTCTACTGGTTATTTTGATTTTTAGCCGTGCTCCTTCACCAAGCCTTTAAGTTAATCTCCCATCACACTCATTCATGTCTTTTCCCCCACGAGGGTTCAGCGCTAATCGTCCTTGATTTAATGCATTGAACCATTTTTTAACCCAATTCTAGTCATTTTACTGATTTCCTTGCTGGACGCAGTGACTTTTACTATTAGCCAGACAGTGTATTTATTTTTATACGTGTACTAAAGTAATGTAGCATATTGAATATAAAACTTTGTAGAATTTTCAAATTTTTGTTAGAAACTTAATGTTGAGAGATGGGATTGGGAAATAAATGGGATCGGAAGGTAAAGGTTTAATGCAAATGCAGCAAAACAACTAAATATTAAGAGAAATTCATAAAACAGTTACACTATCAAACTGTTAATAAGACCAATAAGAAAAGAAAATCTCTTATATGGCAAACTTTAGAAGAAGAAGAAGATGATGATGACTTTCTCACTGCACAGAATACAATGCACTAGTGGTAAACCAGCGTTTGCTATTAATAGCAAAATGTTTGCTACTGCTTGTTTAAATTTACCACCAGTAGTGCGAAACTTCTCATTATTGCTCAGTTTCCTGGCCACAAGTCAGACAACAAATTCGCTGAAACCTGCCGCAAAATTTCACTTTTATGAAGATAAAAGCGCCTAATAAATGAATCTAGCCTAATAAACAGATTGATTTGAGTGTAAAAGAACTTGAAGATTATATTTTTTAAAAAAAGAACTAGAATGGTGTTGTGTGAGTGCCATCTAGTGGTCATCTTACATAAATGGAGTAGGTATGGTTTGAAGTAATTAAAATAAAGGTAAAGATACACAATCTTTTTTCAACAAAACGTTAGGCAAGATATTGGAGCAGGTCAGTTTAATTTAAACCCACAAACATTCTCTAAATAGTGACTGTCCAATAGGGATGTGAACTTGCGACCCGCCGACTCGTAGCACCAACTTCTAGCACTGTGTGTCAAAATCCTTACACCATTATTCTCTGCGATACGCTAATCATCACATCACTGTCACAGAGGTTAAAACCAGACTGCGTCATGACGTCTTGTTTTTCCATGACATCGTTATAATTCAGAATCTTATTAGTAAGTGGAATAAAACAAGTGTAACCTTTCTTTAGGTTATACCCAAGCAAATGTCGCTGCAGAAACAGAAAATTATTGACCAACACGGGGCATCGTTTTGGGGCTGTGAAGGTTAATGTTAACATTATGTATGTATGTATGTGACTCACTCACTCACTCACTCACTCACTCACTATCTATATCACTCTATCCTGTATACAGGCTGGCAGGGGGGCTGGAGCATATCCCAGACAAGGCAGAGTACGCCCTGGACGGAGTGCCATCTCAGGACACACTCACATGCTCATCCACACACTATGGGCCATTTGGAAATGCCAATTAGCATAACTACCATGTCTTTGGACTGTGGGAGAAAACCAGAGTACCCAGATTAAACCCAACAAGCACAAGGGGAACACCCAAACTCCAGGCACACAGACCCCAGGAGGAAATCGAACCCGGACTCTGGAGATGCAAGACGACAGTGTCTACCACTAAACCAACATCCTACCAGAAGTAAATTAAGTCAACAATATTGGGCTGTAGAGCTTCCAGGTCGAGAGGAATTACAAGCAGGTGACGGAGTCCAACACTAAGCTAGAGAAGTCTAATCCGATATCTGACAGATACAGACTGTAAGCCGGTGTGCACTTCAGGAACAAAAAAATTGTTTTAGGTACATTTTCAGAATGCTTAGGTATTAAACAAAAATGTTTTTTTTTTTTTATCATTTGCTACAAAGTAAGAACGCTGAGAATATCCTGCATGTAGCAAGACCAGTAACCTACGGTATATTGTTATCCAATCAGCAAAATCATGTGTCAATGCATTTTAAACTCCAATGTGTGTAGAATTCACAGGATATCAGTAATATCTGAAATACTCAAACCAGCAAGCCTGATCTCAGCACTCACTGCAGGTAGTCCCTGACTTACGAACAAGTTCCAGAGATGGCGAGTTCGATTCCCGGGTGGTGCTGTAACCTCTCACAGATGGAGGTCTAGAGAGAGCTGATTGGCCGAGCTCTCTCAGAGGGGAGGGATGTGAGGTACTTAGTGCTCCCACATTAATCACGGCTCTACAGCCAGTCGGGGCGTCTGTGAGTCACGCAAGCGGAAGGAGCGGATAGCGCTGTCCTCCGAGTGTTACACCGCTCCCAACGGTGCACGAGTGAGCAGTTCGAAAAGGCGTCACATGGTTCGGAGGAAACACATGATGGTCTACGGCCCTCCCGACTGAGTGGTAGTAGTAGCCTTAATGTGGGAGCCCCCTAGTGACGGGGAGGAATTGGACACAACTAAATTAGGGAGAAAATCGGGAAAAAAAAGAGTTCCATTTTCTGAGCACTTTTGTCCAATTTGTCCTTAAGTCTGCCAAAGTGAGTCTTATATGCCTTTAACACAAATATACAATATAAAGCACACCAATTCACTTGCACATCTCTGTCCTCTTTCCCCACACTGCCATCATGTGGCCAAAAACGTAACCGCGGCTAAGGGTATAAATCTCACAGTGAAATGCAACAGCGATGTCTGCGCGTTCAAATTCCACACACACACACACACACACACACACACACACACACACACACACACACATATACTCTATATATATATATATATATATATATATATATATAGTATACCATCCTTTAGACATTTTATAGATTCAATTACACACTGAAAATATTGTATATATTTGTAAACATTGGTATCTGGTGCACTACAGTGTCTATTTCTGTACATTACACGTGAGCTACCTGCATGATTGAACCGGAATTAGAACCGCAGTTCATTTATATCTGCAGAAATTCGTAACTGAAAATTCGTAACTGTTTGAAAGTCGGGGACTACCTGTACTGATGCTTATTTTTTTTTTTTTTTCAATGTTATACTTAATTGACCTCTGGTATCCAACGTGTTAAATGACAGCAATTTCAATGTTAATGCTGCATTACAAGTTACACCACATGTACTGAAGTTGGACACAGAAAATGTGTGTGGCCACAAAAGCTACTTCTGAAGTTTATGTAACATGGAAGTGATCGATCTCGCTTCCCTAAAAAGTTGTTAACTTCAGCGGTTTTGGAGAGATGATTTAATATTTGCCCCCAAAATGGCCATTTTTTAGGTTTATGTCTTTTCATGTTAAATCTAAATGGCCCAAGATTCATCTGAACGACAGTTAAGATCACTGAAAGATTTAAATTGAAAAAGGTTACAGACACTACATACATAAAAGGGGATGAAATTGTATTTAGCAAATTTGTTTCTTTTTATCTGATAAAAATATATATAAAAAAAGCGTTAAGTATAATGAAAAATGGTGTTGTATGATCCTTTCTTTTACACCTTCGTGAAACACTTTTTAGCACCAACACCATGTTTTGCCTGAATGGGTTCTTAGACAATGAATGTGTTCAGTGTACCTGCTGTATACCACAACCTCTAGTTCTACTGTAGCTTTGCATTTGTTTGGTGATTCCATAGTGATGTAATAGATGAACCCTGAGGGGATTTTTCTCCCAATTTTATGAACCGGCCAACTGACCTAGCGACCTAACCCTAACCCTAACCCTAGCGACCTAACCCTAACCCTTTTTTTTTTTTTTTTTTAAACCTGCAGAATGTTTTGTTACCTTCTGTGTCCTGGATGGAGATTTTGGAACCATTAGATCCACTGCAACTATACACATATTTCAAAAGGTTTGTATCTACATTCAACATTTTTGTATAATGTTTGTATAATTGTATAAAACTATATTTTATATTTGTGTTTATTTACATACCAAAAGCCACATAATACATTTTTGCATGACCTTTTTTGATGATCTCTCATTCCACATCAACATATCAGTGAAATATAAATGAGTCACACCTAGAAATAATTGCATGGCTGGTTTTCTATCATAGTTCTACTTCCGTCGTTTCCATACATTTATTAACAACGTTTCTGGGCATTTGACCTCTGTACACCACCACATTGAATTTGAAACACTTGAAATTTGAAATGAAACACTTCCAATGTTTTGGATATCTTTCTGATGGGTTTAATTAATGCTGTTTGTTAAATCTTTTCCCCACAAATCTTTAAGACTTTAAATCTTTAAGACCATGTACAAGACCAGGGACGATCAACGTTAATGGATAGATGTTTATTTTATGACTCCTGCTTTCTGAGGTATTAAAAGTGTTCTAGAAATCACAAACATTACTTTCCAAACAAAAAAGAAATCATGGTACAGGAGAAGAAAATGCGTGTGGAGTCAGGGGCGTGGTCAGGAGGCAGTCTGTGAATATAAGGTGGAGTCAGGAGGTTCAGAGGGCCAGTAGCAACGGGGAGTGTGGGGTCAGACAAGTGCGTTTTTTCTTTTTTTTAGTGCATAAAAACTGGGAGAAACAAGAACAGGGGTGCTTCAAGTCAAACTGGGACTCGTGATGAAATTTCTGGTGACGGAGAGTGCAACACCGGATGACATTTACAGAAGACTTCATGCACAGTACATTGATGAGACTCTTAGCCGTGAGTGACGATGCTGGCTGAGATGGCTCGGAGCTCACTGCAGTCGTTAGTGAGTGAAAGGCCTGATCACTGAAAATTGACCGCGGCAAATTGTGAAAGAGACGCACCTGTCTGTGTGACGCGTACACACTCTCATTTACCAACACCACTCACACTTTAAAGAAACTCATCTGGGAGTTACTGTCACTTCCCCCGTACAGTCCTGACCTCGCTCCTATAAAGTCATTTCCACATTATAGGGTCATTAAAGGAGTTTCTGGGAAGCCAGAGTTTCAGACGTGAAGCAGCACGATCACGGCACCGCAGTACTGAGAACACTTACTACTTTGATGGTGTCCAAGCACTAGTGAAACACTGGGATACGTGCATTAGTGCATCAGGGAGTGTATATAGAGAAAGAACTGTCTCCTGTTAGTCTGTACAATCAAAAGTCCCACTTTGACTTGACCGCTCCATGACAGGTTCCTCAAAAAAATTGGCACCTAAGACCACTGATGCACATAAAAATTAAAAGTAATGGGTTAGAAAACAAAATATTGACTTTTAGTTTATTAGCATTTTCTTTATACAAACCTAACAACGGATAACCTTCCATTATTTTAATATTTAAAAATTAGCTCTTTTTTTTTTTTTATCTAGTGCAGCATGAATGTCTACCACTGCACTGTGGACATAGGGAGGTAACTGAACACAACATAAGGACCGACCAGTTTATTTAGACACAAGTATAAACTACGAGGTGAGGCAAAAGTTATCTGCACTCTGGCTGTAGAATTTATTTTTAACTTTCAGAGAAGATTTTTTTTTTTTTTTTACATAATCTCCTCGCTTTGTCCGTCTACAAGCTTTCGTATTCACTCATTAAAAAAAATTAGTTAGTCTGAGCTGCGAGTCACGAATGCACCGCTGTCTTCACTTCTTCATCAGTGAATCTTCGTCCTCGTAGTTCTTTCAGGGGACCAAACAGGTGAAAGTCTGATGGAGGGAGATCAGGACTATATAACACCTCGACAGTGTGGCAGGAGTGTGTGGATGCGCATCGTCACGCGATATCAGTCCTCTGCGTTTAATCTGGAGTTTATACTTCAGCTCTTCAATAAGCGTCTCACTATAACGAGCACTGCTGATTGGTGAACCTTTTTCCTGATAATGTTCCAATACTTCTGGCCCTTTGAGATGAGAATCCGAGAAAACTGTAAGCGTTGATGAATTTTCCAGCTGATGGTCGACTTTTGAACTTGTTCTCAGTCTATTAAGGATTGAGGATTTTTCCGTTCCATACTCTGCCGTTTACACACGACTCGTAGTGATGAATCCGTGTCTCCGGTAATGATTCTCTTTAAAAAACTTTCACCTTGTTTACAGTACCGCTCCAAATTTTGTTCACTGATATCAAAACATTTCTGTTTATGCTCTTTAAAAAAGTAATCACTGCATGCTGTTCTTCTTTTGTGCAAATCACAAGCGAGGCATCAATTGTTGCTCACACCGCAGTTACAGACAAACTGACGTAATACATTCATACACACCTGCACCGCAGTGACTGGGGAGACAGGAGCCTCAAATAGAAAGCGCTGATAAGACAGCGCGGCCAACAGGAGTTTTAATATAACTGGAGTGCGGATCATTTCTGACTCACCCTCGTACAATGTTGCTTTTACACCATGACAGTATTTCTGCATTTAATATTATGGGCATCTAAAGCCCCGTTTACACTGCAGGTCTCGATGCCCAGTTCTGATTTGTTGCTTATATCTGATTTTTCTGACCGTCTGTTTACACGTTCTTTCACCTATGACCCATATCCGATTCAAGTGTTTACACCATGAAGAACAAGGAACACACCAGGCAGGTCCGAGATACAGTTGTGGAGAAGTTTAAAGCCGGATTTGGATACAAAAAGATTTCCCAAGCTCTAAACATCCCAAGGAGCACTGTGCAAGCGATAATATTGAAATGAAAGGAGTATCAGACCACTGCAAATCTACCAAGACCTGGCCGTCCTTCTAAACGTTCAGCTCATACAAGGAGAAGACTGATCACAGATGCAGCCAAGAGGCCCATGATCACTCTGGATGAACTGCAGAGATCTACAGCTGAGGTGGGAGACTCTGTCCATAGGACAACAATCAGTCGTATACTGCACAAATCTGGCCTTCATGGAAGAGTGGCAAGAAGAAAGCCATTTCTTAAAGATATTCATAAAAAGTGTCGTTTAAAGTTTGCCACAAGCCACCTGGGAGACACACCAAACATGTGGAAGAAGGTGCTCTGGTCAGATCGAAATCGAACTTTTTGGCAACAATGCAAAGCGTTATGTTTGGCGTAAAAGCAATACAGCTCATCACCCTGAACACACCATCCCAACTGTCAAACATGGTGGTGGCAGCATCATGGTTTGGGCCTGCTTTTCTTCAGCAGGGACAGGGAAGATGGTTAAAATTGATGGGAAGATGGATGGAGCCAAATACAGGACCATTATGGAAGAAAACCTGATGGAGTCTGCAAAATACCTGAGACTGGGACGGAGATTTGTCTTCCAACAAGACAATGATCCAAAACATAAAGCAAAATCTACAATGGAATGGTTCATAAATAAACATATCCAGGTGTTAGAATGGCCAAGTGGTACAAAGTATTAGGCTGAATAATTTTGCACGCCCAATTCTTCCGTTTTTTATTTGTTAAAAAAGTTTGAAATATCCAATAAATTTCGTTCCACTTCATGATTGTGACCCACTTGTTGTTGATTGTTCACAAAAAATTACAGTTTTATATCTTTATGTTTGAAGCCTGAAATGTGGTCACAAAGTTCAAGGGGGCCGAATACTTTCGAATACAAGGCACTGTACTTAAAGGGAGGTTCTTGCACTACACACTAGCCAAGTTGGACGAAGGTGAAATATGCTTGATGCTAGTTCTGCGATATATGCAAAGTTGGCGAAACAGAGAAGGAGGAAAAGGGCCATCATTGCAGCCTGCGCATATGCTTCATTTATTGTCCTCAACCATTCAGAGGAATGTCTGGGTGCGAGACGTGTCGGGGTCGCTCCTCTGGTGGCTTGCAACAGGTGCGGGCTACCGCACACTGGCGCATCTGTTTGGGATGAGCAGCGCATCGGTGTGCCTGATTACATCATTAAACCGCGAAGAAGTCGCAGTTTTAATGACGTACAGAACGCAATGCCTCAGAAAATCCGATCTGTCTGTTTACACGACAGTCACATTAGCACATATCTGATTTATATCTGATTTATTTCCACATATGAAGGAGGCCTGAAACCGATCTCGAAATATCGGAATGCATGCGTTTTTTTCCTGTTTACACGGACATAGAAAATATCCGATATGTGTCACATAGGAGCAAAAAATCGGAATTGGGTCACATTTAACTGACAGTGTAAACGTAGCTTTTGTGCACCAGCGATAATCAAAATAAGAACATTTCAAAATAACCTTGCCCGTCGCAGGATGTCAAAATAAATACAATGCAAAAATACGGTCGATGCTGATCATTTTAAGTACAAGAAGTCTTCTTTAATTAAAGAAAATAATCTAATTTGACAAATAATTTAAGTAGCGTAACGGATCCGTGCTGGTGCACTTGTGCGTCTTGCTCGAAAGCGAATGGGTAAAGCTCTTCCCGCACTGCGAGCAGTGATATGGTTTCTCCCCGGTGTGAATGCGCTGATGGACGTGGAGAGCACTCTGCTGAGTGAAACACTTGCCGCACTCTGAGCACTGGAATGGCTTCTCTCCCGTGTGAATGCGCTGGTGGGAGTGCAGGCTGCTGTGCTGAGCGAAACCCCTGCCGCAATGCGAGCACCGGTACGGCTTCTCACCCGTGTGAACGCGCTGGTGTCTCTGGAGGTGGCTCTGATGGTTAAAGCACTTACCGCACTGCGCGCAGTAGTACGGTTTCTCTCCGGTGTGAATGCGCTGGTGTCGCTGGTACGTGCTCTGATGGGTGAAGCTCTTGCCACACTGGGAGCAGTGATGCGGCTTCTCTCCGGTGTGAATGCGCTGATGTAGCTGGAGGTTACTTTGAAGCGTGAAGCTCTTGCCGCACTGTGCGCAGCGATAAGGTTTTTCTCCGGTGTGAACGCGCTGATGGACTTGCAGGTTGCTCTTCTGAGTGAAACACTTCCCGCACTGCGAGCACTGAAACGGTTTCTCTCCGGTGTGAATGCGCTGGTGCAGCTGCAGGTTACTGTAGTGAGCGAAACTCTTCCCGCACAGCGTGCAGTCGAAGGGCTTCTCTCCCGTGTGAGTGCGCTTGTGCTGTTTGAGATCGCTCTTTTGCAGGAAACTCTTCCCGCACTGTGAGCAGTGGTATGGCTTCTCGCCCGTGTGAATGCGTTGATGTTTCCGCAGGACGCTATTCTGAATGAAGCTCTTCCCGCACTGTGAGCAGTGGTACGGCTTCTCTCCGGTGTGAATCCGCTGGTGTTGCAGGAGGTCGCTCTTTTGGTTGAAACTTTTAAAACACTGTGAGCAGCGGTGTGCCTTCTCCTCGGTGTGATTGCATGGATGCGTTTTGAGCGCGCTCTGATAAGTGAATCTCCTCCCACACTTTAGGCAGTGATGAATTTTTTTCGGCATTTCTTTCAGAGACATATCACAGCTAAAGGATGGCGTTTGCTGTTCGTTGGCGCCGTCTGTGAGCGTCTGAACCTCGTGTTTAACAACTTCTGGTTTGTGCTGTCTGCTGGCATGCTCATCACAGTGGTAGCTCTGCATATGTTTGTTGAGATCAATTTGAGATGTATAGGAAAGTGAACAAGAGGAGCAGGAAAAGACTTGCGTCGCATTGTTCTTCACATCTGGTGAAAGGGAAAAAAAAAAGTAAATATATGATGTATTAATATGATTATTATTATTATTATTATTAGTAGTAGTAGTAGTAGTAGTAGTATGGCCAAATCCCATAATTAACAACAATGAGCAACAAGAGTTAAAAATAAAATGTGCTCAGATACAGCAAAAAATAAATAAAAATCCAAAGCAACAATTAATCAGAACTGTAACAATGAGGAATGCAACAATAAGTAAGTGGTGGAGTGGAGAGCATTTCTGGTAGTCCTAGATAAGACGTCCCTCTCCTCAGTGTGTCTGCCACCTGCTCGTCACTCTACAGTATATTTAAAGGCCACACAAGGACAACCTGCTTCCTGTTCCTTACTTTAATTAAGCCTCATGAAGGTTGGTGTGAAAAGGACTCGTGTGGCCACACAGAAGCATTAACCCCAACCTCCATAAATCCCAACTGCGGATCAGGCCTCCATGCCAAACCTCATTAAAGGCTCTTATGGCTGCTGAATAGACTTCTACATTCAAAAATCTAGTGGAAAATGTCACTGTAGCAGAAGAAGCTGAACTAGCAGCACTGGGTATTGGTGATGGTTCATAACAGATTGGACTTGTTGATTGGTTTGTGGTCGACCCCAATGTTGCCCCTGATATCGTCAGCAACTGAACCAGTTTTGGCAAAGTTGTCATGAATGTGGAGACCTGATCATTTCAAGAACGCGTCACTATTGAAGTGTTCCCAATGACCTCTATCCCTGACACATCCTTTCATCTATGTACAAAACTCAATCTGGTAGCCATTTCACCAAAACAAATTATTGTAATGAAGACTTTTAGAATATGTGAAAAAAGTAAGGTAGAAATAAGCTTAATAATCTTGTATTTGGTTTGCTGGAAACTTATTTTAGGAAATTATACATAGATCTGGCTCAATTCAGGCATATTTCACTTAAGAAAATGCTGTATTATGCAGAAAAATCATAAAAACTTAGCTTAAAATCTAGCCCTTCTCTGAGAGCCTTATAAATGCTCTTCTAAAGCACTATTAGAGCTGCTCAGTCTGTGGCCAGTCTTGTTGAAGTTGGAAGAGTAATAACTACCAAACACTGTGCAGGTCCACTAAAGTAGTCCAATCTTAGAGCCATGATATGAATGATCTCTGAAGTTGAAATTATTAAAGTGGAGGACTTTTATGATACAATTCTAAAAGTGCATGAACACCGCCATCATTTTTCAAACAAGAAAAACACTTTCAGTAGAACCCATTGCTCTGAATGATGGGGTCTGCCCTCTTGATCACAACCCCTTGCCTGAAGGGAATGAACAGCTTGTATCAGAGAAGGAATCTCGTACACCCCACATTTGAGGTCCAATAGTTTTTGGTCACCCTGAGACAAAGTTCAGCACCATCTTATCTGATGTGATTGCTTTCCGACAGGTAAGATTTCTTTGAACCATCAACTCTCACTCTCCACTGCCAGTCGCTGTTAAGCCTTTATTTGTCTCATATACATTACTTCAGAGTGAAATTCCTTCTATGCATATACCAGCATAGCTGGGGTCAGAGCCCAGGGTCAGCCATGATACAGTGCCCCTGAAGCAGACAGGGTTAAGGGCTGTGCTCAAAGGCCCAACAATGCCAACCTGGTGGAGCCAGGGCTCGAACCGCCACCCTTCAGATCTAACCCCCTGGGACCAGGGCAGAGAACCTCTCTGCTCAACAAAGCTTAGGTATTTTATGCACTATAAATGAACAGGCTGATAATTACTGACGCCATTACTGTGGTGAGGAAAGAGAGATCAATACCACTTGTGGAGCACTTTTTATTCCAGCGGTAGTGACACGTGCGTCCGAGATCTCTGCCGTACTCCTCATCGTACCACACCAAGAGCTCGTATCCTGAATCTATGGGTCGACAGCAACGGTACAGAATCTCTCCTCGATACTTAAAGGCCATAAGATTCTGCTCTCCTTCATTACGAGCACAATTCACATACCTAGGAGAATGGCAAAGTGGAGTCTCAGGAATAGAGTGAGTAAAAACAAAAGGGAACATCACTAAGAAAAGGAAAATTATGATTTTTGTATTCTTGATTTCCCTCACCTCATCCAGTTCGCGTGCGTTTCTCTCTTAGCATCGATGTATTCCTCACACTGCCCGCTCTTGTACATCTGCAAAAAGATAAATGTAACCAGTTCATCTGTTTTATCCCTTTTTGGTACATGAGCAAGGGATTGTTGGGAGGGTGGGCTCAAGCTTTAATTTGTGCTCAAAATAATTCAATAATTCATTGGTATTTTTATAGTGTTTTTGAGTTGTCTTCTGTGATGAATGAGTTTTATTATACTTTCATATATTTACTATGTGACAAACAACTGAAGAAATAATGAGATGATATTTCAAGAAACATGACAATTTATGGGTTTTTATTGACAAATATAAAGGATATGAATAATTTTGAACATGGTGATTTTTTTTTATATTACAATGTTTCAATACTCAATAGAAAAGCCTTTGTTCTTAATGACGGCCTGCAAACGCTTCTTGAAGGTTTTCCCAAGATTTCTACAGGTCTGCTGTGAAATGTTTCCCCACTCTTCCATTGCAAAAATCCTCCAGTTGTTGGAGATTGGAAGGCTTCCTAGCACTCAACTTGTAGCGCAGCCACATAAAGGGCTTTTTATAGGAGGGAAAAACAGCATAAGCTAATAAAGAGAGAGCAGCTGGGCCTCATAAGTGTCCTTTAGGGGTTTGTTTTACTCCATACAATAGGTTGTGGTCCCGAAAGGTAGCGAGAGGTCGGAGTTGACGAAAGAGGTCACCTGGTCCGCCTTTAAAGCGCTGCCGCGAAGAAGCGAGGAGGAGGAGAGATGAAAACAGCGCTGTGTTATTAAAGAGAGAGAGGGATTGTTTGTTTCGTCCAGTGGATTACTTTTCCCTGTTGTGCATTTTATCCGAGCTGGAACCGTTCAATACCCCTCCCATTCCATATTCGTGCTCACGGACTGAACTTCATATACCGGTGAGACCGAGCCATCTCTCCCAGGCACATACATACACTAACAATAACAACCCGGACTTGGAAATTCATTCACACCCTCATGCATTTGTTTATATGTGTATATATTTTGTAAATATTGTTTTATGGTGAACCTTTGCTTGTTCCGCCACGCTTACGCAATACCAGAAGTTAGATTCGCGAGCCCATATTTTGGGTAACTAGGTTAAATATAATAGCCGAGTGTTACATATTGGTGGCCTGTATGGGGAATCTGTTGTTTTGCGTATTTTCCGGTGTTATATGGCTTTGTTATATTTAGCCTTGGTAGCGTCCATCTTATTCTGCAATGACAATAATGCTAGTGGCGCTGCGAAGGCCAACTCTGTTGTTTCTAGTAATATACCAGATGTTGAAGTAGATGTTGCTGTAGATGCTTTTGTGACTCACCGTAACCCTACTGCAGAGATAACCTTGTTGATTAGTTCACTGTATATATCTGATAGACCTTATGATGATGATGATATTGTTGGTCATATGTCTAATGTGGATGCTATACAAACACAGCAAACTGAACTTAATCAATGTAAGGGGAGTGTATTTACTCTTTCCAAAAAAATGGGTACGTTAGAGCAGAATTTGAGAGAATCTGTTAACAGCACGATTAACCGGGAAACCAGTTTTCGGCAGGCAGTGGACGCTGGCTTAGCGCAGCTGGAGTGCTCCTGTCAGGAGGCCATAGAGAAACTGGAGAGGGCAGTAACTTAACTGTTTTTTTGAGGCCAGATGTTAAATGGGAGAGGCAGATGAAGAAGCTGCATCTGACTAGCACGCCCACTATGCACAGGTTACAGGCCTACACCCCTGCTTCATCACACGCTCCTGCTCTACATATACCCAGTACTCCAATCGCTGCTGCTAAGGAAAAGGTACAATATCAAAGAAGTCACATATCCTATGACGTTCCTCCTGGCGTCCCAGCTTCGCCAACTACTTCCTTCTTTTATGCTCAACCGCCCATCCTCCTGGAATTTCCCTCCTTCGGCAACGGCTGAGACAGCAGACGTACTTAACTTAGCAGTGTGAAAACTACCTGGACATCAGACCACTGCACAGCGCAGTGCTGCTAGGAATCCACAGCACAGTACTACTAGGACCTGCTCTGAGCTGTTGGAAGACAGAAAAAGGCAAAGTCAAGGATTGGGAGTCTTTTAAACAGGCATTCCTGGTGGCATTTTTACCTGATGACTATTTGACCGAAGTGGAGGACAAGTTAAGGTCGCTGGTGCAACAGCCGGGTCAACGCCTGAGGGACTTTGCCTATGACTACCGGGCCCTCTGTCTGAAGTGGAAGCCTGATATCTCGGAGCAAGAGCTGGTGAGTCGGGTCCTGAACATCAACCCCAAAGTAGCTGGCTGTCTCAAAGGCGCGGTGAACACCGTGGAACAACTGGTGAAGGTGGGGCCGATGGTGCAGAAGGACTGCATGGGAGCTAAAGATTACTGGCAGAAAGTGGGAAGTCAACGCAGCCAGGAGAAGAACAGGAAGAGAGTTACAGACCGCCCCACATCGCAACACCTCGCTGGACTTTCCATCGCTCAGCCCCGTGAAGCACCTACGCTTCTCCTGGTTCCAATTTCAGTACAAGGGAAGGAGGTGAATGCAGTGATTGACACTGGGAGCATGTACACTCTTATGCAGGAGAGCCTATGGCGACAGCTGGGTGATCAGGATGCCAGGGGCGATGCTCATTCTCCCCATAAGTTCATCATGGCAGATGGGAAGATCCACCAGGCGAAGAAGCATCTTCTACCAATGGCACCAACAGTTCTTGTCACATCCAAACCTACGTCATGTGTGACTCTCACCTGGCTTTCCTCATAATAGCAGGACTCGACTTCTTAAGAGCCACGGGAGCCATCTTGGAGATCGCTCAAGGAAGGTATGGCTGGAGAACAGCAGGGGGCTTCACTCACCATCAGGTCCTGCCTCTCCCAGGCAACTTTGACCATTTGGGCAAACCATCCGGCTACCGCACTCCCCCACCACTCGCCTCAGTGTTATACCACGCCTTACCACTAGAGGCTGTCCTCCCACCAGTCACCTTAGCTTGTTCCGCCGACCCAGACAGGGACCTCACTGAGCTAGTAATGGCCCAACAAGAAAAAGGGGTGATCGTTCAGCTGAGCACGGGAGAGCACCTGAAGGGGGCGCGAATCTCCCTCGAACGTCACCGGGGGTGTTATACCGCAGGGTTACAGGAAAGCGAGGAGAAAATTCCAGCTGGTGGTACCCCAAACATTAACACAGATGTTCTTGCGGCACTTCCATAATCACCCGATGGGCGGCCACCGAGGGGGCTGAATATGCTATTGAGGCTCCTGACCGTCGCCTGGTCGCCCAGCCTGTGCAAGGATGTCTGGTGTTATACTAAGAATTGTGAGGTATGTCGCCGCGCTTCGACCGCTCTGACGTAGACCGAATGTCTTTCTTGTATTTAAAGGGGCCGCAAAGCGATCAAGCTTGTTGATCTCATGGAGACTGACCAAAATGTGGAAGAAAACAAGAAATTGATTGATAGAAAGAACTGTATTGCAGAAATAAACAAATTATAAGGCATTTGTATGGTGTGGCTTCTGTTCATTGTGAATTGCTAGTCTAATTTAATATTTTTTTATTATTATATTATATTTCATATTATATTTAAACACCAACAATTTCAGACACCTTTGTCCATGCATCACTTTTTTTTTATTATTAATGTCCCTGTACACAAACAGGGACATGTCATAAATAACCGGGAAACCCGCTACCGCAATAATTAACTTCTTGTCCATTTAGCTTGGGAACTAATGTCGCCGGAACAAAAGTTTACAGGACTGAGTTCCGCGGAATCCGCTCAAGCGGAGGACCTCTACTTTTTTATCAGTACAGATGCTCTCCTCCGACGCCGGAAGCTGGGGGGGGGGGGGGGGAGGGGGGGTCTATGTAGCGCAGCCACATAAAGGGCTTTTTATAGGAGGGAAAAACAGCATAAGCTTATAAAGAGAGAGCAGCTGGGCCTTTAGGGGTTTGTTTTACTCCATACAATAGGTTGTGGTCCCGAAAGGTAGCGAGAGGTCGGAGTTGATGAAAGAGGTCACCTGGACCACCTTTAAAGCGCTGCCGCGAAGAAGCGAGGAGGAGGAGAGATGAGGAGAAAACAGCGCTGTGTTATTAAAGAGAGAGAGGGATTGTTTGTTTCGTCCAGTGGATTACTTTTCCCCGTTGTGCATTTTATCCGAGCTGGAACCGTTCAATACCCCTCTCATTCCATATTCGTGCTCCCGGCCTGAACTTCATATACCGGTCCGAGCCATCTCTCCCAGCTACATACATACACTAACAATAACAACACGGATTTGGACATTCATTTCATTCAATCACACCCACATACATTTGTTTATATGTGTATATATTTTGTAAATATTGTTTTGTGGTGCACCTTTGTTTGTTTGGGTTTCACTTAATACACTTTGGGTTAGTTTTGAACTGTGCGGCGTGTCTTTCCTTGTTCCGCTATCCTTACGCAAAGCCAGAAGTTAGATTCGCGAGCCTGATTTTGGCTAACTAGGTTAAATATAATAGCCGAGTGTTACAAACTCTCTCTACAAATTCTTAATTAGGTTCAGGCCAGGACTTTGTCTGGCCACTACGAGGCATTAAAGTTGTTGTCCCTGAACCATTGATCATCATTATCCCCTGGCAGGTTGAGCTTGTGTGCTGAGGCCACCAGGTTTTCCTCAAGAATATTGACAGTACTCTTTTTTTCATGATACCATTTATCTTAACAAGGTTTCCTGTACTACTGGCAGAAAAGCATCCGCAGGAGACTTCTGGTGTTGGCGATGTAGGAGAAAGTCGTGTTGGAGAGATCTCCCGGTTAAACTTGTAATTTATCCCTGTAAACACCGCAATTATTTTAAGAAACTTACGCATTACGGTGCTATCTTTATCCCGGTTCGGAAATGAGTAGTGTTAAGCCCAAGACAGGTAAAGCACCGAGCCCTCCGGTTACTCGTGGCGGAGCTGCTACTGTAGCCAGTAAACTTGCCAAGATGGCGGCGGAAAACCAGGTTGCAAGCAGCTCACCTGTACCCACAAGGGACGTGCCAGACGTCTTGTCACCGAGTCAGCTGGTTGTTGAACTGGAGAAACAGCGAGCCTCGCTCCGAAGCGACATGTTGACTTTAATTCAGGAGCTTATCAAGCCAATACAGACCTCGGTGGATGCTCTCCACGAGACGGTGAATGACTTTAATGGCCACCTCTCTGCTATAGAGACCCGGGTGGGGGATAACTTTGAACGGGTATCGAGCATGGAAAAGACTGTGAAGTTGCTAGAGGCCCAAAATAAGACTCTTCGGGACCGTGTTGACGATCTTGAAAACAGGTCCCGCAGAGTCAACCTCCGGTTAATCAACATCCCTGAGGGCAGCGAAAAGGGACGTGACCCGACCGAGTTCATATCGGAGCTGCTGATGAAGAACCTCGGCCCCGCCGTTCTCCCCAAACCATTTGGAATGTGTTTATATATATATATATATATATATATATATATATACCCCTTTTTTCTTTTTTTCCTCTCTTTCTTCTTTCTTTTCTTGTGTGTGTGTGTGTGGTTTTGTTTTGTTTTTCCCCCCCCTCTTTGTTTGCTCGGAAGCAACGTCAGTCTTGGATGAGGTGCTACTCCTTATTTCTTTACTAAATGATGACCCGGAGTAAGAGTGTTCGTTTCATTTCCTGGAATCTGAAGGGTGTCAACCATCCCACTAAACGTAATAAGGTAATGACACATTTAAAACAGATTAGGGGTGATATCCTCTTTTTACAAGAGACTCATCTCTGCTCCACAGACGTTAACCGTATAAGGCGACCATGGATTGGTCATGTATTTCATTCTAAGTTCCCAATAAGGGCGAGAGGCGCAGCCATTGTTATACACAAGAATGTTCCGTTTGAGTTGTCCAATTCAATTGAACAATTGAAGAAGAAGATCGTAATGGTCGATTTGTAATTATTTCGGGCAGATTATGTGGCAAACCTGTCATTATGGCATGTGTTTACGCACCTGCATGGGATGATGATAAATTTTTCACAAGCTTTTTCTCCTCTCTTCCCAGGGTTGACGACCATTACTTAATAGTTGGCGGCGACTTTAACCTAGTTCAAAATCCCTCCCTGGATAGGTCTTCTGCTACCTCCCAGGTGTTATCCAAATCAGCTAAGGTTCTTGATGCATACAAGACCAGGTTAGGTTTATTTGACCCATGGAGGGCCAGGTCCCTCTCAGGCAGTGCCTTTTCCTTTTTTTCGCACGTCCATCACTCATATTCGCGGATAGATTTTTTTCTTTTAGATAATCATTTCTTATCAGAAGTCCATCGGTGTGAATATCATAGCATTGTAATCTCAGATCACGCCCCAGTATCGGTAGACATTGGCTTTCCTAATCATGTCTTTTCCCTCAGACAGTGGAGGCTTAACTCCTCTTTGTTAGCACAAACTTCTTTCAAAGATTTCCTTCATATACAATCCTTATTGTTTTTTGATACTAATGATGCTCCAGAAATATCCAGACATACCCTATGGGAAACATTTAAAGCTTTTATGCGAGGGCAAATTATATCGTATGTCTCAACTTTGAGGAGGACAGAAAGGGCGGAGTCTCAGGCGCTCACCAAAGAAATATTCAGAATTGATGGTTTATATGCCTTGGACCCAACCCCTGCTCTCTACAAAGAGCGGCTTCAGCTTCAGTCTAAATTTGATTTACTTTCCACAAATAAAACACAAAAGCAGTTATTCCTAGCTAAACAACGGTTCTTTGAAACTGGGGACAAAGCAGGAAGATTACTGGCACAGCAAGCACGTGCTGCTGCATTGTCCAGAATGATTCCCAAGATTAAATCGGTGTCTGGTGAGGCCACCACCGATCCTATTGAAATAAATAAGATTTAGTACCTTCTACTCTAACCTCTATTCCTCAGAGTGTCCTGTAGATGTCTGGGCTGGAGATAACCCCCTAAACACGATTGTCTTCCCCAAAATAAATGAAGATTTGTCTGGAAAGCTGGGCGATCCAATTTCTACTGAGGAGGTACAGGAGGCAGTTATGTCACTTCAAAATGGTAAAACTCCAGGCCCCGATGGGTTCACGGTTGAGTTTTTTAAGCTACTTTCTGGCATCATCGCACCTGTTCTTCAGAGTGTGTTTAATGAGTCTTTCATGAAGGGGCATTTGCCTCCCACCTTGCTGGAGGCCTCCATTTCTCTCCTGCTTAAGAGTGATAAAGACCCTCTAGCATGTAGCAGCTTTAGACCCATTTCCCTCTTAAATGTGGACCTAAAAATTTTAACCAAGATTCTAGCCCAGCGCCTACAACGGGTTCTTCCCGGTGTGATATCAACTGATCAAACAGGCTTCATGCTTGGGAGGCACTCATTCCATAATACAAGGCGGCTTCTGAATATCATTAGTACTCCCAGCTCGCGCACTCCTGAGGTGGTGGTTTCTCTGGACGCGGAGAAGGCCTTTGACAGGGTTGAGTGGAGCTTTCTCTTTTTTGTCTTGCGGAAGTTTGGTTTTAGTCCAGAATTTGTATCCTGGATTAAGCTGCTTTACACCGGTCCAGTTGCCTCAGTTCACACTAATGGACTACAGTCTGCCCCATTCCCCCTTTACCGTGGAACTAGACAGGGCTGCCCCCTTTCCCCCCCTCTTATTTGCCTTAGCTATCGAACCCCTAGCCATCTGGCTGCGACAAGAGGAGAGATTTGAAGGTATTGTCAGAGCTGGGAGAGTTCATAAATTATGAATGTATGCTGACGACCTCCTTTTGTATATGTCCAACCCAGCAGCCTCTCTCCCTGTAGTTCTAAGTATCCTGGAGAAATTTGGGTCATACTCAAACTTAATCTCCATAAGAGTGAAGTCCTTCCTATCAACTCATTGGCCAAAGACATTCCTCCATCTTTTTTCCCTTTCAAATATGCTGCGGATAGATTTAGATACTTGGGAGTGATTATTACAAACCCAATTAATCTTCTTTTCTCCAAAAACTTTACCCCTCTTTTGGAGAGGTGTAAACTAGACTTTGAAAGATGGTCTGGTCTTCCACTGTCTCTGGTGGGTCGTGTCAATTTGGTCAAAATGGTAGTCTTACCCAAGTTCCTATATCTGTTTTCACATATCCCTGTCCTTATAAAAAAGTCCTTCTTTAAGTCGCTCGATCAATTAATAGGTTCTTTCCTTTGGAGTAATAAAAATCCGCGCATAAGAAAATCAGTACTACAGCTCCCAAAAGATCGCGGTGGCTTGGCACTGCCTAATTTTTTACATTATTACTGGTCTTGTAACGCTCAAAAACTTCTATAATGGGTCAACAATACAACAGAGGGGCGCCCAGTATGGGTGGACATGGAACTTGCATCCTCTAAGTTTTCTCTTTCTTCCCTGGTTTGCGCCCAACTCCCGTTGGCCTTCTCCAAATTTACCTCAAACCCGGTGGTGTCTAACACTCTTAGAATCTGGACTCAAACTAGGAAAAGCCTGGGTCTTCATAGGGCCTCAGACCTCTCCCCCATTGTAAACAATTTCCTATTCTTACCCTCTTGCACTGACTTGACTTTTCGCACCTGGTCCGACAAAGGACTAAAGAAAATTAAGGACCTTTATAGCCAAGGTTCTTTCATGTCTTTTGAGGAACTTTCGAGAAAATTTAAGTGCCTAAATCCCACCTATTTCGTTTTTTTCAGATAAGACACTTCATTCGGAATCAGAACCCCAAATTCCCTAGTCGACCTCCAGAAACCTTGGTTGATTCATTATTAGCTCTTGACCCTCAACAAAAGCGATTAATCTCCAACATTTATAGCCGTATTAATTCATCAACTGATAGCCCAACACTCATTCTCAAAAATTCTTGGGAGCAAGAGCTTGGAATCTCGCTGTCTGATGAATATTGGCAACATGTCTTACAACTGGTTCATTCTTCCTCAATCTGTGCGAGGCATGGTCTCCTACAATGTAAAGTTGTAAATAAAGTTCACTATACAAATTCGAGGCTGGCACGGATTTTTCCTAATGTGACTGACTCGTGTAACAGATGCAAACAGTCTCCAGCCAACCACTCTCACATGTTTTGGTTCTGTCCCAGACTAACCACATTTTGGACTGAAATCTTTAAAACTATTAGTAAAGCATACAACACAGTTATCCCCCCCGACCCACTTTTAGCTATGTACGGCACCGCCCTACATCCATGTACCTCCAAAATCCTGCAATCTGTTCTTGCCTTTGCCACCTTTTTGGCCAGGCGATTGGTACTTCTCAAGTGGAATCAATCTCAGCCTCCAACTCATAATAGATGGGTGAAAGAAATGTTTATGTCCATTAAACTTATGTCCGTTTTCCCTTAATGGCTCATTAAATTTGTTTGAAAGAACTTGGAGGCCTCTCTTAAAACATTTTGATTCCTTGACATCTCTTCCTGACTGTGCTGACTGAGCAAACCCCCCCCCCCCCCCCTTATTTATTTATTTTTTAATTCTATTTATTTATTGTATTTTTATTATTGTTTTTGTTTTACACTTTGGTTGTTAATTAGTTTGTCTGTCTAATCAGAACTGTGGGATGTGTGAACACAGGGGATTGGAAGAGGGATATAATAGGGTAAATAAAAAGCAAAATGGAAGTTTTGTCTGCTGTATTGAAATATTATGTTACCTGTGAAATAACTTCTAATAAAGAAAGTTAATTAAAAAAAGAAAAGCATCCGCATAGGATAATGTGACCACAATTTAACAATATTAGGCCTTAGATGATTACACAAATTAACTATAGTCACTGGAGTGTGAAACCACTTGTACTTTAACAAAAGATATAATAACTCACCATCCAGCAGTATTCACTGTTCATGGCTTCCTCTCGTTCTACCAATTCTCCCTGGTAGGGTCCGAAATGTGCACCGACTGGAACAGTCTCCCCGTTATTAAACACCCCCAGGACTGCACTGGGAATACCGGACTTCTGAATTTCCAGACCAGGAGGAAGAGTTTGTCTGGCTCGGTCAGAGACCCCCATGGGAACAGGGGTATCAGTGATGAAGAGAGGTGAGCCGTGAACCTCACACTTGTTGAAGAAGTAGGATTCGCAAATTTCACAGTCTAAAAGAAGAGAAAACATTAGGTAAAATGCAATAAACACAGTTTTGTAGTTTTAAGTTTTGTTTTAAGTGTGTTAACATGTTGACAGTTCAGACTACAGTGGAACCTCAGATTGCGAGTAATGTGGTTTACGAGTGTTCCGCAAACAGAGCAAAGATTTTTAATCAGAAACCGAGCAAGTATTCGTTTACGAGCGCCGAATATCATGTATCACGCATGCGACTCTTATTTTGACACCGAACGGCAAGTGATCACCACAATGATTTTTCTCTCTGTGGTGCTGCGGGAATTATGGGTAATTGTCTCCCCTGCTGTGTCCCCTGTGTCAAAATAAGAGTCCCCTGCTGCGTTTTAGTGCTCGTCTCTTATAATCAACATCCCCCTCTCTCTTCTGTAGGCACGCGCGTAATTTGACACTGCCCCACAAACACCGACACACACACACATTTTACACACACACTTACTTTGTATGTTTCACATGCTTCACGCTTCACACGCGCTTTATTTACACAGAAAACTCAGCTCTATCGCGATTCTTTTCAAAGGTAAGGTGCTGGATGATTTGTTATTTTTAGCAGTGATTCCGTTAGTATGCTCACGCGAGTATCATTAGAGAGATTTCTTTTTTTCCCCTGCTAAAACAGTGTTTGCATTGTGTATGTTAGTTGTGAACTTAAAAAGCGAGGTGTGGGAGGGAGAAGGAGTTTTACTGTTTAAGACGAGGCGAGGGGCTAATTCCACACACACACACACACACACACACACACACACACACACACACACAAATACACGCACCAACAGAAACACTTAACAGTCTGGATTTATTTTTACTTTTTTTTTTAAATGTTAAGTGCAGGTTAATTTGTTTTATTTTTACTTTATATGTTGTATTAATAATTTTTATGTATTTATTGTTTTGGGCTGTAGAACGAATAATTTGTGATTTATTATGGGAAAAGTCTATTTGGTTTACGAGTGTTTTTGGAATACGAGCCCGATTACGGAACGCATTATGCTCTTAATCCAAGGTTCCACTGTACTTCAATTCCATTTATATTTTGAGGACTTCTATAAAAAAATTATAAATAAAAACACAACAGACAACAGAAACACAAAAGGGTTTCAATTTAGGTACAGTGGAACCTCGGATTGCGAGTAACGTGGTTTACAAGTGTTCCGCAAACCGAGCAAAGATTTTTAATACATTTTTAATCCGAAACGGAGCAAGTATTAGTTTACGAGCGCAGAGTATCATGTATCACGCATGCGACTCTTATTTTGACACCGAGCGTCACTCTCTCACCTTTTCACCCCCACCGCTTCGCAAACACACAGAAACTCTGCTCGTCTCACACACACACACGCACGCACGCAGACGATCTCTCGCCTTTTCACCCCCTCCCCGGCTTCACAAACACACAGAAACTCTGCTCTGTCGCGATTCTTTTCAAAAGTAAGGTGCTGGTTCAGCAGTGATTCCCTTGGTATGCGCTGACGCCAGGTCAGAGAGATTTCTTTTTTTCCTGTTAAAATGGTGTTTCCGCTGTGTTTATGTGTGTGTCCGTTTGTTGTGAAACTTAAAAAGTGATTCCGTTAATATCCGCTCATGCCAGTCTCAGAGAGATTTCTTTTTTTCCTGTTAAAACGGTGTTTCCATTGTGTGTGTGTGTTTGTTGTGAAACTTAAAAAGCGAGGTGGGGAGAGGGAGGAGGAGTGTTACTGTGTAAAACGAGGCGAGGGAAGGGGCTAATTCCACACACACACACACACACACACACACACACACACACACACACACAGCGCCTGCGAGCACCAACGGAAACACTTATCTGTCGGGATTTATTTGTACTTTTTTTTTTTTTTTTTAAGGTAAAGTGCAGATTAATTTGTCTTATTTTCATTTTATAGACTGTATTAATTATTTTTATGTATTTATTTTTTGGGGCTGTGGAACGAATAATTTGAGTTTTCATTATTTCTTATGGGAAATTATGATTTGGCTTACGAGTGTTTTGGAACACAAGCCCACTTCCCGAACGAATTATGCTCGTAATCCAAGGTTCCACTGTACTTCATTTTCTCCCGAAAGAAAACCAACCATGGGAGGTTTGTTCCTTAGGCTGGTTAAACAAGTTTACATTTAGTTTTAATAAAAAAAAGTAATTTAGTTTTAGTGATTATTTTTTAATCACATTAACCGTCACTGTTCTAGGCACTCGGACATGACTCTCCTGATGTCCGATCATTGTCAGGGACTGATTAAAAATCTACCCAGATAGATCTGATAAAACCTCACATGATGAAATTTTTCCTCCCCAAAATCTGCTATAATAACCATGTTTTTGGGGGCGCTGGCTAACAAGGCTGCACTTTGTTTTGCCAGCTCTTCACTTCGTTCCATCCTGACTGGAGAACCAGCACGGACACCAGAGGGGCAAGTACAGGTGTCACCAACATGCATCGTCGTTCGGAGAAGGTGAAAAAATACAAGATGCATATGACAGCAGAACTACGAGGACAAAGATTAATTTCTGATGAAGATCTGGAGACAGCCACATTCGTGGCTTACGGCTCAGACTAAATCACTTTTAATGAATGAATATAAAAGCTTGTAGACAGACTGAGTGTATTGATCAGGGAGGAGATTTCTATAGCCAAGGTGGGGATAACTCTTGACTCACCCTTGTATTTCTAAAGTAATTTGTACAACTTATAATTGTGTAACGATATACGCCTTCGACAGTCAGAGGTTAGCAAGCATAACTTTACAGAGGTGTTTAAAATAGCGAAGGCGATGTCCGAAGAAGTAGTTTGCTCTGGTCCCATCCCAATGAGATGTGGCGACATAGCTTACAGCAGGTTATGGTCGCTGAACCGCTGGATGTCCAGGTGGTGCTCCGAAAACAACGTGGGCTACGTAGACAACTGGAAGACCTTTGAGGGCAAAACTAGCCTGTTAGGGCGGGACGGTGTCCATCCCACTCGGGAAGGTGCTGCTCTCATTTCTTGCAGTATAGCACAGTCTCAGAAGAGGCCTAGTTAATCGGTGACAATCCAGAGCCCAGGCCAGGGAGCAGACAGACAGGCTAAACCAACCGTCTGCTAGCTGCAGAGAGTCGTCACTCAGGGTTCATCATATTGAGACTGTGTCTGTTCCCCGAGCTAAACATAAATTTAGAAAGACTCAGAAAATCTGTTTTAGTAATTTAATTAACATAGATACCACAAACTCAGATCACACTGAATGCGCAGCCGGCACCTCTGATCTGAAGCTAGGACTGCTAAATATTAGATCTCTCGCATCTAAAGCAGTTATTGTTAATAAAACTATCACAGATCAGGAGTTTGATACATTATGTTTAACAGAAACCTGGATTAAACAGGACGAGTATGTAGCTCTAAATAAAGCTAGTCCTCCTGGATACAGCTACATACACCAGCCTCGGCTAACTGGTAGAGGAGGAGGAGTCGCAGTTATTTATAACAATAATCTGTCTTTGAATCTTTGAAGTTCTCTATAGTAACAAAGTCAGCTCGATCCCGCTAATCATCATTTACAGACCCCCAGGGCCGTACTCGGAGTTTCTCTGCGAATTTGCAGATTTCCTCTCAAACCTTGTTGTTTCTGTAGACAAAGCGTTAATTGCTGGAGACTTTAATATTCATTTTGAGAATCCAGAAGACCATCTGGGAACAGCATTCTTGTCCATACTGGACTCAGTAGGAGTAAATCAGTGTGTAGTAGGACCCACTCATAAAGCAGGTCACACTTTAGATTTAATATTATCCTTCGGATTAAGTATAGGAAATATAACCACAATTCCACAGTCTGAAGTTATCTCGGATCACTATCTTGTCTCGATTAAAGCGTGTCATAGTAATAATGTATGCACAGCACCGCGCTTCCACCTTAAACGTACATTTACATCAAATACCGCACAGAGCTTTATCAATAATCTTCCAGAATTATCAACTTTGATTGGATCGCCATCTGACTTCACAGAACTCGAACAGGCGAATGAATATCTAGAGTCAGCACATCGTTATAGCTTAGATAATGTAGCTCCAGTTAAAAGGAAAATGATTAGAGATAAGAAACTCGCTCCTTGGTATAATGACCACACACGTGCTTTAAAACAAACCGCTCGAAAATTCGAACGTAAATGGCGCCAAACTAAATTGTTAGTATTCAAAATAGCTTGGAAGGAGAGCATCTTGAACTATAAAAAAGCTCTCAGTGATGCTAGATCAACGTATCTCTCCACTCTTATAGAAAATAACAAAAACAACCCGAGATTTTTATTTAATACCGTACCTAAATTAACTAAAAACAAGACCACTGCAGAAATCTCCACAACAACATCATGCAGTAGTGAGGATTTCATGAACTTTTTCAATAACAAAATCATAAATATTAGGCAAAAAACCAAACAATTTAAATAATTCAGATGATCTAACCACATCAAATCAGAACACTTTACTCCCCTTGAAGCGAGGGAACTAATTTCACTCATCTCTTCTTCAAAATCATCAAACTGTATATTAGATCCTATACCGACACATTTTCTCAAACAGATAGTACCAGCAATAATAGAACCCTTGTTGAAAGTAATTAACTGTTCACTCAGCAGTGGGTATGTCCCCAAATCCTTTAAATTAGCCGTTATTAAACCGCTAATCAAGAAACCTGACCTTGACCCCTGTCTGCTTTCTAATTACAGGCCGATATCAAACCTTCCCTTTATCTCCAAGATTTTGGAAAAGGTAGTATCACAGCAGCTATGTTCACATCTACACAGAAATTGCATAAATGAACTGTATCAGTCAGGATTTAGGCCTCATCACAGCACAGAGACAGCACTTGTTAAAGTAGTAAACGACCTCCGATCAGGGTTGCGTCACTGGACCTCAGTGCAGCTTTTGACACCATTGATCATAGTATTCTCCTTCACAGATTAGAAAAGGTAGTAGGAATTAAGGGAACTGCCCTCTTGTGGCTCAGATCCTATTTGACTGATCGTTATCAGGTTGTAGATTTAGATGGACCATTCCTCATGTTCTCAAGTGGAGTTTGGTGTTCCACAGGGCTCAGTTTTAGGCCCACTGCTTTTTCCCCCCTTTCCATGCTTCCTCTGGGCAACATAATTCATAAACATGGTATTAGTTTTCATTGTTATGCTGATGACACACAATTATATGTCTCAGCAAAACCAGATGAGAAAAACCAGTTTGCTAAAATTGAGCAGTGTGTGCAGGACATAAGAGATTGGATGTTAATTAATTTTCTTCTGCTTAATCCTGATAAGACAGAAGTTCTCGTCATAGGACCACAAGTAGCTAGAAGTAAGCTTTCTGATCACACTGTAACTTTAGATGGCCTTTCTGTTCCATCAAATGCAACAGTAAAAGACCTTGGTGTGATTATAGATTCCAGCCTTTCATGCTTTTATCACCTCTAGGTTGGACTATTGTAACGCCTTACTGTCTGGTTGTTCAACTAGGTGTATAAACAAGCTTCGGTTAGTACAGAATGCAGCAGCGAGAGTCCTCACTAGAACCAGAAGATACCAGCACATCACCCCTATCTTATCTACACTGCATTGGCTCCCTGTGAAATTTCGCATCGATTTTAAAATACTACTTCTGACATTTAAAGCACTAAATGGTCTCGCGCCACAGTATTTGAGTGAACTGCTAGTGTCTTACGATCCGCCACGCCTACTTCGATCAAAGAATGCAGGCTGCCTGTCAGTACCACGTATTATTAAAACTACAGCAGGGGGCAGAGCTTTTTCTTCCAAAGCCCCAAAGTTATGGAATAGTCTTCCTATTAATGTTCGGGACTCAGACACAGTCTCAGTGTTTAAGTCTAGGCTAAAAACCTATTTATTTAGCCAAGCATTTTTGTAAATAGATTAACCTTAGATAAAGGAGCAGATCTGGGGGACTCATGGACGTAGAATATTCTGGTAAACTGGTATGTTTAGATGCTGTCCTCCCCACTCTCATTGTTCACTCAGGTTTGTTGACGGTGAGGTGATTGGTTGCTTTACATCACAGGGAGCCCTCATGTCTGTGTTTCCTTCTGGCTCTCCCTTTTAGTTATGCTGTTATAGTTAGTCCTGCCGGAGTCCCTGCTTGCACTTTGCACTAATATACATTCACCTTATACATGTTGACTGTGACCAGACCTAACTGCCATCTCTCCTTATTTTCTGTTCTCTCCTCTTCTGCTCTCTCCTTTCCCTCTCTCTGTCTCTCTGGCAACTCAGGAGCGAACATGTATAGCTCGACAGTGATCCAGACCCCTCTGCCCTCTGGAGCCGTGTAACCCGTCCTGGAGTCCTGCTTCTGGTTGGAGATCTCGTCGCATGGATGCCCCGTGTGGTCTGCCTGGATTCGTATGGTGGCTGGGGATGGTTTCCATTAAGACTATCCTATCATCGATTGATGCTCTGGGGACCTGTGACTTCAGTTGTTCGATAGCTCAGGATTGGAATCTCCTACAGTCTACCTGAGCCTTCAGGAACAAACGGGACTCCTTTTCATTTTTACACATCCCCTGTTACACTGAACTTCCAGTACACATTATTATGCTGATCAATCCCTGCTATCCGTTATCACCCAGATGAGGATAGGTTCCCTGTTGAGTCTGGTTCCTCTCAAGGTTTCTTCCTATTACCATCTCAGGGAGTTTTTCCTTGCCACCGTCTCCCTCGATTTGCTCATCAGGCACAATCTTATCATTTTGATTCATACACATTGCATACAAACTTACTTCTTTTTATTGTGTAAAGCTGCTTTGCGACAATGTCAATTGTTAAAAGCGCTATATAAATAAAATTGACTTGACTTGTAACCTGTTTTCTAAGACTTGGAGTTGGAGATATTGTCGGTGATGCCCTGTCTTGTTCATATACTCAAACAGCACGGCGTAGCAACAGGAATCATGATCAAGGAGAACCTTGTAAGAAGATGAATGTGCTTATTGTCAGAACAGCAGTACGGAGGACGCAGTTTCCACAGCGCTGCACTCAGACCTCTCTCACGTGGACAATAAAGACAGGTATGCCAGACTGCTTTTCCTCGATTTTAGTTCAGCAGTTAACAGTCATTGCCTCCAGGATAGTCACTGAAGTTGGAGACCTGGGCATTAATGCATCTCTGTGCAACTGGCTTCTGGACTTTCTGACCAACAGAATTGGAATGTCCGGGCAGATCGACATTGCTCTTCCATCCTCATCCTTGGCACCGGAGTACCACAAGGCTGTGTGCTGAGTCCTTTTCTCTACTCTAGCTTCACCAGCGACTGCAAGCCTATGCATGACTCAAACACAATTATCAAGTTTGCGGACGACACCACAGTGATTGGACTCATCACAGACAACGATGAGTCAGCTTATAGAGAGGAGGTGGACCACCTAGCTGCGTGGTGTGCTGAAAACAACCTGCTGCTCAACACCAAGAAGACCAAGGAACTCCTAGTGGACTTCAGGGAGGAGAACATGCACCCATTCACATCAATAAAGAGGTGGTAGACCGTGTCACCAGCTTCAAGTTCCTGAGCATTCACATCTCTGAGGTTCTCTCCTGGATCACCAACAGCTCCAATCTGGTCAAGGCGGCTCACCAACACCTCTTCTTCCTGAGGGCTCTGAAGAAGAACTACCTCTCTTCAGACATCCTGTTGAACTTCTATCGTTGTACCATCGAGAGCATCCTGACCAGCTGTATCAAAGTCTGGTATGGGAACTGCACTATGTCGAACCAGAAAGCACTGCAGAGGGTGGTGAAAACTGCCGAACACATTGTAGGAGCTTCACTACCAAAGATTCAGGACATCTACAGGAAATGGTGTCTCAGCAGAGCACACAATATCACAAAGGACTCCTCTCACCCTGCTCATAGGCCCTTTGCCCTCCTGCCTTATGGGAGGCGCAACAGAAGCCTCCGGACAAAGACAAGTGGGTTCAGGAACAGCTTTTCCCCCCACAGCTATTTCATTACTGAAATCTGCCTCCACCCGAGCAGATACACACTGACACTTACCAATGGACATAAACTAAGCAATCAGGACTGCGCGATTCATACCTCCTGCACATATCGCATAAACGACCTACCTCATACCTCACTCTACCTCAAATAAGTTGCACAAATGTACACAACCCTCTCTACTGTAATACCATAACCACGGTATACAACATGTTTCCTCATCCACAACCATTGCACTCATTGTACATAACCCTTCTCTGTATATACAGTATATTCATATGCACATGTTTCTTATCTTGCCATATATCCTTCATTGTATATAACCCTTTTTGTATATAACCATTTCTGTTTACATAACCATTTCCATTTACAGTTATATATGCATACAGTATACATATGCAACCTATTTATCATAGGTATACAATATCTTCACACTGGCTACACAAAATCATTGCACTATGTACACAACTCTTCCTCAGTATACAATACCTTCCTATTGCACCACCTATAACTCATTTGCACTCGTTATATTACCTCCTCACTGTATAATGTTTACAATACCTTCCTTACTGTACACCTGTAATCATTTGCTCATATGCACCCATTGTAAATAATCTACCTCTCTACATACTCTTATATACTATTTATATATGCAAATTATTCTGCACTGTGAAAATGCACTTCTGGTTAGATGCTAACTGTATTTTGTTGCCTTGTACCTATATGTCCAGTGACAAAGTTAAATCTAATCTAATAATACCCCAGTGCCGACTCAATTAAATGTGCAATTCTGTAAGTATTAAGATTTTATAAATATCCCGATGTTCCCCAGATTTAAAATGAGGTAGAATCAGTTGGAATTTTAAACCTTAAAATTAGTTTAATGAGTAATTAAATGTAGCGCATTCCTTATAACAATAGTTTTCTCACTTAAAAACAAAGCGCAACTTTAAAGACTTTAAACTAACTTCATGTACAATAGTTTAACATTTAACTTCAAATTAAATTAAATTAAATACAAAGCTACAGTGTTACTGAGCCGTAATTATTATTTATAAACAAACTTAGCAATTAACTCACTTCTACCTTATGGGATGAAAACGTATCTATACTTCAGGAGTGCGCCACCTGTAGGATTATAAAGAAACAGCGACATTTCCCCCTTAAACGCCTCCAAAGTCTCAAAACTCAACATGGTAGTGGATTTTCGCCTAATTTGAGGTCGTGGTGGTTGGAGTTAAAGGCAGATCAGAGGATTTTAAACGTGTGATTTTTGATGCCGTCTTTCCGTTGCGCCACTCAGAAAGTCGGCACTCAAGGAGTCAGAGACAACGTGAGAGGCTGAGATAGTTTTTTTTCCCCAGCTATTTCTAAGTTGGTTCACTTTTTTTTAGCAACAAATTACTACTTACTTAAATGTATGGTCACCCGAGGTTGGTTTATTTATGGTCACATTATTTCACACAGTAAATAACCATTTTCCCCTTAAAATGTTCTGGACTTCCCAGTAATCCCAACATTAAGATAAAAAAGAGTTCTGGGATGGCCTGATGTCTTACAGAGGTAGCGTTCATTATCAGCTTCTTCCTCTTTAACAGACAGAACGTCAGGTGTGGTGATGGTGTTTGTATCTTCATGGTCCATACAGATGTCCAGGTCCAGTGTCTCCTCTTTCTTCACATGGATATCCGTCATTCCTGATATCCCTCTGACTGACGTCTCGGTTTTCACATTCTGACCCAGCTGAGGATGAAGCAGAAATAACACACATTAAGCAGAGAAGTAAAAAACAGGCAGGGGCCAAAGGTTTAGAGAATGACACAAATATAAATTTTCACAAAGCCTGCTGCCTCAGTGTTTTTAGATCTTTTCGTCAGTCCAACAGTACAGCTTCCTGAGAACATTCATGTGTGGTGTTGCGTCTTGTCCGAGACAGCGGGGTCACTCACAATTTTGTCTAAGAACACAGCCATGAATAAAGAACGGTGCAAAAACATCCTCCGGGAGCAACTTCTCCCAACCATTCAAGAACAATTGCAATGAACATTGCCTTTTCCAGCATGAAAAATCGCCATAAGGCAAAAGTGATAACTAAGTTTCTCTGGAAAAAAAAAATGGACATTTTGTGGAATGGAAACACCCCAGACCTTAATCCCTCTGAGAACTTGTGTTCGATCCTCAAGAGGCGGGTGTACAAACAAAAAAACAAACAAAAAAAACAAAAACAAATTCTGACTAACTCCAAGCATTGGTTATGCAAGAATGGGCTGCGCCATCAGTCAGGGTGTGGCCCAGAAGGGGTTTGACAACATGTCAGCTGTAATTAAAAAATAAATACTCTGTGAATACTGACTGTGCATGAATTTAATGCACAGTCAATACAAGCCTTTGACATGAAATACCAGAGCGACATCTGACACGAAGAAGTAAATACACTGAAGGCAAACTCTGTGAAAATTAATTTCCACGTCAGTCTCAAAACTTTTGGCCCTCGGCTGCGCAAACCCTTATGACTTCATTGTGTTCTCGCACAGAACCCTGAGAGATATTTACGCTTCACCTGTAAGGGAGCAGGACCATCCGCCGGAGACCTGGTGCCTCCTGAGGAACTCATCAGAACCGAGCTGGAACGACATCAACATCAAGAGGAAAGGTTTGAAGATGTTCCTGCACCTATAAACCTCAAAGTCGAAACATTTTTATACTGATTTGTCAGTATGTCTCTATTGCTTTAGATAATAGTGCACTATTATTTCATCCCCTATGTAGTGCACTTACACAGTAAAGTGGAGATCTGTTTGGGATTCAATCTCTCTCTCTCTCTCTCACACACACACACACACACAGTGTTTACATTACCTTTGGGTTTAAAGCAGGACAGAGTTTGAAATCTTTAAACACAATAACGAGCTTTAATCTCTACCCTGAACTAAAATTATACGACTGTAAATCTCTACACTTCTCAGAGATTATTTAATAATCCGTATTATATTATTAGCTCATTTGCAAAACCCAATTGTTTTTTTGTTTTGTTTTTCCCAGGCAGAAAATCCTGCAGTCCTTCAGTTCCTCGGTGTGCTCTGACGGTTGCTCAGGCAGCTGATCGCTGCGTCACTGCCCCCTCCTGTCCCGGAGGAGCGGTACATGGGTACTATAGAAACGCTTCTCCTTTCCCGTCTTTTTTCTTTAATGAGATTCTGAATCATTTGGCGCATTACTGCCACCTACAGGCTAAAATCATTCAAGATTCAAAAAGTGCTTAATTTGGCATGACAAATATTTGCATTCTATTACCAAAGCTTAGAAATAAGTTACAAGAAACTTACAAAAGTAGATAGTATGAAGGTTGCCAAATCTGCAAAATATAAACAAATGGGCTAAGGCTGATTTTACACCCTCATTCACGAGAAATTTCCTCGGCTTGACTTGAACACCCCTCGCATATTATTTTCTCAGAGAACTGCAGAGTATTATATTTTTATTGTATATATATTATTATCATTAGAGTACTGCAGAGTATTATATTTATTGTATATATATATTATTATTATTATTATTATTATTAGAGTATTGCAGTGTATTATGGTGTTGCTCTTGTTTGCACATTTGCAGGTGCACTTTATGTTGTCTTTTGTATTAGTTCTTAGCTAGTGTTGTTAATTTATGCTGTTAATTTAGGTGGCACGGTGGCGTAGTGGTTAGCACTGTCGCTTGTAGCACTGGTTCGATTGGCGTCTCTGTGTGCATGGAGTTGGCATGTTCTCCCCATGCTTGGTTGGGTTTCCTCTGGGTACTCCGGTTTACTCCCACAGTCCAAAGACCTGCAGATTAGGCTAATTGGCATTCCCAAATTGGCCATAGTGTGTGCGTGTGTGTGTGTGTGTGCCCTGCGATGGATTCGTTCCCCGCCTCGTGCCCTAAATTTCCTGGGATAGGCTCCAGGTCCCCCCTGTGTAAACTCTCATATAAGTCAAAACATACCAAAAATATCTAGTGCATGTTCTTATATGAGAATACGGTTCCAAAATATATTTTAAAAAATAAAATAAAAACAATAATACAAAGCGAGATTTTCACTTGGAGTTTCTCCATTATGAATACGAATTGACAACTTTGCTGTCAAAAATACATCACAGGCTCGCAGGCAATATGTGTCAAGCAGAAGATGCATCGATTTCACAAACTTCGCATGCTTTTGTACTGTGTTCGATTTTTGAAGTGGCAATATGACAGACGAGAAGAGTGCAACAGAGACAGCAGAGACAGGAGGTAATCAGGTAAATAGCTTATATATATATATAATCACATTGTGTTGTAATATAATTTTCTTACTATATTAAGAACGCATGAGCAGTTTGTGAAATCAATGTATCTTCTGCTTGATACATAAATCCTGCGAGCCTGTGACATATTTTTAACAGTAAAGTTACGGGTATCAATTCGTATTCATAATGGAGAAACCCCAAGCGTATTATTATTATTTTAGTTTTTTTGTTTCTCTTTTTTTGGAATCATATTCTCACAGAAGAACATGCACTACATATTTTATGTATGATTTGAATCATACAGGAGTTTACAAAACATTTAACAAGCTTAGGCTAACATGTAAGAATTTTTATTAGTACATGCATGTCTTTTTTGCCCACCTCCTTACCCCATACTATAGATTTTTTAAAAATCTTTTTAAAACTGTTTCTTTATTTCATGTAACATATTGCATTTGTGTCCTTTTACATTCCTATATGTATACTATAACTTTAATATTTTATTCATTTAGCATTTTCATAAGCATTTTGTGGAAATTGAACAAAAGTGTACAGTAAATGTTTTAGTCCAAGAGTCACATTTCAGACCCACAACATTCAAAAAAAAGAATTCCATGAAAGTCTAGTTATAATTTAAACAATAATCAGTTTCTTAAATTTCAACCTTTGAGACTTGCGGGGCCAGTGGTGGCTCACTCAGTTAAGGCTGTGGGTTACTGAGTTACTCATCAGAAGGTCAGAGGTTCAAGCCCCAGCACTGCCAGGCTTCCGTGGTCTAGCCCTTTGAGTAAGGCTCTTAAACCAGTGATGGGACGTTTGGATCATTTTAGTGATTAGGTTCTTTGAATCAAATGAACAAATCTCCTTTTGTGTCATTTAGTTCATTTCGTATTTTTGATCAGAAATAAAATAAAAGTTACATTTTTAATAAACAGACCCCCAACACGTCTACATGCACAAATTTTGGCTACAATGAAAATATTACAATGCAGCCAAGGACATATAATGATGAACAGAATGAGCAGCTCACCATCATATCTTCTGCTCCGAATCGTTCGTTCTTTTGTCATGTGACCTCATAGACGCTATGCAGCGCCGAGCAGAAAATGAACTAATCACTCTCTGAGACTACTCGTTCTTCTGAGTCACGTTAAAGAGTCGTTCAAAAAGAACAAATCATTCATGAACGACCCATCACTACTCTTAACCCTATCTGCTCCAGGGGCTCTGCATCATTTAAACGATGACTCAAGACGTATTGGTTACTTCAATACTTGAACAAATACCCCCCCCCACCAACCCCAACATAAAGCTGCTTCCCAACTGTGTTTGATAGCACTTAGTTAGTAACCTAGTTCCCCAGTGTAAGTACCTATCTAATGGTGGAAGCTTCAAAGCACTTTGTAAGTTTGTAACACTCGGATCTTAAAACGATCTCAGTTACACTATTACGGGGTCGTGGATCTAAATGTGGGCTAATAAAATTTACTTCCGGTGGTGTATGAGCAACGCGGAACAAGCAAGACGAAACACAACAACAAGTAAATAACAAACCAAAGTGTATTAAGTGAACAAAAACCAACAAAATAAATAAACCAGGTGCACCAACAAAACCAATATATACAAAATATGTACAAATATAAACGCGTGTATGTATGAAAGTCCAAAGTCCGTGTATTTATTGTTGGTGTGTGTAATGTAGGCTGGGAGAGATGGCTCGGTCTCACTGGTAAAGATGTTCAATCCGGGAGCACGAGAAAACGGAACGAGAGGGGTTTTGAATGAGTCCACAACAGATTAATCCTCTCGGGTAAAGTAATCCAGTGACTGCGGCAAACAAACTCTCTCTGTCATAAACAGCGCTGTATCTCCTCATCTCTCCACCTCGAAGCCTTTGCCGGTTCCGTATTTAAGCCGGCTCACGTGATTCCACACGTCATCGGGCACTCTCGCGCATTGGCCAAGTATTATCGCGAGAGCTTAAACCCTACGCCAAAACACTGTCGTGGGACAGTTTAAACCATCTAGGGTTCATTTTCAGTGTGCAGGTGAGCTTGACCAACTCTTAATCATTATCCTGCTATATAAAATGCCCCTTTTATGTGGCCGCGCTACAAGTTGCTTTGGATAGGAGCGTCTACTAAATGTAAACGATCTGTGAACGTTATCAGCAAGAATGAAGGAGAACGTTTACAGGATGGTAATGAGACCAGCACTGTAGTATTGTTGGAAGCAGAGCTGGGCGTGGCAGTGCTGAAGATGCCGGAGAGATGAATGCACAGGATTAGGAATAGGTGTATTAGAGGATGCATCTTGCCCAGGCGTCGGCAGCCCGCCACTTGGAACATTAAAAAGACACCACCATTCGGAACACTCTGCAAAGTCACCCGCGCTGACATCACTTCCTCCATATTACTGATATTAATAATAATTGATCAAAGCTGTACTGAGATTTACATTTTTTTTTACAGATGATAAATATTCTTATTTTTTGACCACTGACTGCATGCAATAAAAGGATGCAAGGGGCGGCATTCCGGTCGCGCCTTTAAAGTCTCTGGGGCTCGTTACATCGCCCTGTTCGTGTGCCACTCCTTAAAAGCCACCGTGCAACACTTTGCTGTGCTTCAGGACCCTAAACTAAACTTCGCACTTTGCTTTTATAATGCGAAGAAGGCTCAAGGTCAATTACCTTTGATTATTGCCAGCCAGCCCAACCTGGCGGCCCGCCCCCTTCGCTACCTTTTTCTCGGACAGGAAGAGGACTGGCGTGGACACATGGCAACCAGTTGGTGGTATTTGGCATGTACTTCCTTGACCTAAAGGGAGCTGTATGAGGTCATAGACTCAGATCAGCAGGTAAGACAAATGTTTGTCATAGCACAGTCTATCATAATGTACCAGATGCAAATCAGCTGTTTAATTTGTGAACTGTACCGGTTTTTGCACACTTATTTAAAATGATCAACAAATGGTAAATGGCCTTATTTGTTGCAGATCTTCAAGCCCCAAATTGTGGAAGAAGAGTCTGGATTCTTGCTCTGGAACAGCAGGAGTGTTTCAGCAGCACCCTGCACTAATGTATTTCTTTGGTTGAAACCTTCAAGTTACGAAACTATTTGACATTTAACTTTTGACATCTGAACTGGAGATAACGCTGCATAAATTTGTAAAAAAGATTTTTTTTTTAACCTTTTATACTGTTACACTGTGTGTACATGCGTGAATGTATAGATGTAGAACAACTGAACAGGTGTTCATGTCACCTGAAAAAAAAGATCAACGATGACAGAGGACAATCTAAACTTTAATTATATCAATAACTCGTTATTATATAGGCTAGTAATCTGTAAAAAAAAAAAAAGAAAAAAAAAGAAAAAAAGTCCATATATTTTAATCAATAATGACTAATTTAAGTTATACATGTTTCAATAGCTTTTTAATAATTATTTTATTATTAATAAATTATGTTTTTATAATGGTATAGTAGAATGGTTTAGTCAGAATAAATATATATATATTTTAGGGGAGCTGATCAGGTTACATGGATTGGGTAGATGCTGAAGAACTTTATCTTGCACAGGGCTCTGTAACTGGAGGTGAGCAAGGCGGGTCAGTTGATACCAAACATCTTTGAGGAACATGTTCGTTGGTTCCTTCTGTCATGGGATTCTGAACTCATAACCTCTTGTCTGTGCATTTCAGGTCCATACCTACAAATCTTTGAACTGAACAGACATAAATGAACCCTTTTTTTTTTTTTTTACCCAGCAATGGCAAAGTTCTTAAATCTTTTAAAATAGGGGTTTAATAACTGCTGATTAAGAAACCTGACGTTGACCCCTGTCAACTGTCTAACTATAGGCGAATTTCAAACCTCCCCTTTATTTCAAAGATCATGGAAAAGGTAGCATAGCAGCTATATTCATGGGAATAACATTCATGAAATGTATCAAGATCTAGGGCATAGCATAGAAACTGCACTGCTTAACAGGGTAAATGACCTCCTACTGGCCTCTGGTCAGGGTTGTCTTTATTGCGCGTTACTTGACCTTAGTGTGCAGCCTTTGATAACACAGATCATGCTGTTCTCCTGGATGAATTAGAGAGTATTGTACAGCCCTCTCCTGGCTCAGGGCTTATTTGACTATCAATTTGTAGATCTAAATAGTGACTATTCACATGTGCTAATGCGAGATTTGGTGTTCCACAGGGTTCAGTTTTAGGCCCACTGCTATTTTCTCTCTACATGCTTCCTGTTGAAAGCATATAGTTTCCACTGTTACGGTGATGAGATGTATACGTCAGCAAAGTCAGATAAGAAAAAACAGTTTAAGGTTAAGCAAAGTGCAAAGGATGCTAGACACTGGACGCTTATTAACTTTCTTCTACTTAAGTCTGACAAGACAGAAGTACTAGGACCATGTGTAGCTAGAAGTAAGCTATCTGATCACACAGTAACTCTGGATGGCCTTTTGGTATTAAATGTAGCACATGTCTTTTTTTTTTCATGTGCAGCATTTAAAGACTTGATTATGGAATTCACTTTCATTTAAACCTCATGTTACCATTTATCGGATGGCTCTCTTTCTAGAGATATATATTGCCATATATATTGCCAAGATACTCTCTATGTTCTAGTAGGTTCATAATTGAGGTCCAGTTAGTCCAGAATGCACCCACTGTGCAAAGTTCAAGCTTACCTACTGAATCAGAGAATGGGTCTTCCTCGCGTTTAGATGGTAGAGATAGTAGCTGACATTACAACTTTGATATACCTTGGAGTAAGACGGCCTCTGAGTTTTCAGTATTTATTTTCGTTATAAGGATTGTGATTGCTAAAATACTGATTGTGTGCAAGAAGCCAGGAAAGGGACGCATCACTAAAATAGGCTGCAAGATTGATTCTGTACCCAAAATCATTTCAAGGTGAGATTAATTGCATGTTTGGCACCACATATTCACTTCTGGAACAGCTCGTGTCTCAAAGATAACTACCAATGACTCCAAGCTCCACCTGCTCTTAAAAAGGCTTTCTAAATGTGCCTGCCCCGACATTGGGGGGGGGGGGGAGGGGGGGGGGGGGGAAAGAAGGGAAAAGATGCACATGTTCTACATTAACCCTGATCTAGCGCTTCCTTCAGAGTGGACAAAAATGCAAAAGGGAAAAACGGCAACTTGTGAGGGGACAGAAAATGAAATGATTTTTTCCTCCACGGAGGAGAGAGTTATTGTTAAATGAAGAAAAGAAGCAGCATTAGTATTAGAAGCACTTGAGCCCAATGCACACCCCACAAAATACCTAAGGCCATGAGGAAAATCAACTTGGAGTCCTGAGCTTCTGAGGCCAGGCCGTTTTTTGCCGTAAATTTGGTGATTAATCCTTGGAGATAGTGATGTCTGCATTATGGTGTGTGTTGTGTATGGAACTTTTTCACCTCAGATGCAATGCTAATTTCTGAAAAGACAGTTAAGTGTTATGATTTATCATGCCGACACCACGGCACACCATATAAACCATATGTTTTTTTTTATTCAATTGCAACACCATTAAACTGTAAGTGGTGTGATAAAGGTAATAAATGGTTATGTTCGCTTCTACAGGCTGCACTGATGAACCCGCCGATGCCATGCTCTATCCAGCATTTCAAAGGAGTAGTCATCGTTGTTAATGCCCAGGATTCTGAATTTGGAAGCTAGGGTTGATTTAATTGGAAGTACGTTTGAACGAGTAGGTACCGTCTCCTCTGCCAATAGCTGATCAGTCCACATTCACGGTCAAGTCTGGTCAATGTTCCTTCATCACTGACAACTCCTGGAATTTCACAGTAACCGTCAGTCATCTGCAAATTGGACTTCTCTAATCCCAGTCTGTTGGAGACCAGTCCACATCAGCTGTCGTGACTCCTGTGACTGACTATACCTTTAAAGTGCAAACTCATCCAGAAAATTTTACATCAAAGGGGTTCAACAATTCATCTAGGACCTGCAACCCATCAAATAGAACTGGTATGATACGCCACAGTTTTTCCACAGTTCACCAGTTCTGGACTATTTAATGTCTCCTCTGCCCAACAAATCTCAATTTCATCATTTGATACTGCAAAGCATTTGTTGATGTTCCAGGTATTCTCACCATCCTGTTTGCCGGTCTCTCATGGTGTAGGGATGGACCGACGACCTCAAAGGAAGCTGTGAATGTCACCTTCCAGAGAAACAGTGCCATGCTGACAATGTTACCTCTCTCAGTGATGCAAAGCAGCTGGAAGATAAACCCAGTCAAAAGAGGAAAACCAGATGGCTTTTGCCAACCTCAACCACAAACGGTGCAAAAGAGCAAGCCGTTGAACAAGGAAGAGACAGTTTCATGACTCCGTTAATTAAAGAAAGAAGAAGTTTTACATCTCCAACTCAGACAGTGTAAATCCGCAAGCAACTCCCTTGAATAAGGAAGAAACCAGTTTCATGACCCCCACCTGGCATTTGGTGACTACCAGAATGTGTTTCCTGCTTAATCTCTGGGCTTAAGAACATACCTGCTTCAGGGATATTTCTAACACTAATCATTTATATTGTTCCAGTATGGAAAATATAAAAATTATATGTATGTGCTTATATAGGATGTCTAACGTCTTTATGTTGTGTTCAAGATATAAAAGATTGGATGACCGATAATTTTCTTTTACTAAATTCAGATAAGACAGAGATATTACTTATTGGCCCAAAAACCAGTTCACACCAGCTCTCACAATTCAGCCTACGTTTAGAAGGATGTACTGTTACCACCAGCTCGACAGTGAAAGACCTGGGTGTAATATTAGACAGTAATTTATCCTTTGAAAATCATATCTCCGATATCACAAAAACAGCCTTTTTCCACCTTAGAAATATTGCCAAGCTTAGGAACATTTTATCTGTATCTGATGCAGAAAAGATGGTTCATACATTCATGACCTCCAGACTGGACTACTGTAATGCATTACTGGGTGGCTGTCCTGCATCCTCAATTAACAAGCTACAGTTAGTCCAAAATGTAGCCGCCAGGGTTCTCACTAGATCCAGAAAATATGATCATATAACCCCAATATTATCATCCCTGCACTGGCTGCCTGTATCATTACTTGCGTAAAAGGCTCTAAACGGTCTACCTCCCACATACCTAACCAGTCTTCTGATACGTTACAATCCACCACGCTCCTTAAGATCAGAAAACTCCGGACTTCTGGTAGTTCCCAGAATATCAAAATCTAAAAAAAAGGAGGTACAAAAGGTTTTCATATTTAGCTCCAAAACTTTGTCAGGAAGGCTATTCCAGTGTTCGGGGCTCAGACACAGTTTCCCAATTTAAAAGTAGACTCAAGACGCATCTCTTTAATCTGGCATACACATAATTAATTTCTTTACCTCATACTCCAGTACATCTATTCTGAATGGCAACCACGCTAATTCTTTTCACCTGCTCTTTATTTTTCCACCCATCCCGAGGCATCTGGAGATTGTGCCAGCTTCAGTAGACCGAGGCCGACCCTGCGAGGTTCCTGAGGCATCCAGAGAAAGACCTGCTCCAGCTGGATTCTTCTTCATGTTGGTTTGGATCTACACATGATGCTCCTGTGCTCCCAGTAATCCAGACCCCCATCTGCCCTCTGCACCTGCTGACTCATCCCTGAGCTGAACTGCATAACACACATGATGTTATACCATTACTGTTATCACCCAGATGAGGATGGCTTCCCTGTTGAGTCTGGTTCCTCTCAAGGTTTCTTCCTTTTGCCATCTCAGGGAGTTTTTCCTTGCCACTGTTGCCGTCACCCTTGGCTTGCTCATCCGGGACAATCTCATTATCTAGACACATTTTTCTTACACATATACACTTCCATAAATTTTCTTTTCATTTCTGTGAAGCTGCTTTGAGACAATGACCATTGTTAAAAGCGCTATAGAAATAAAATTGAATTGAATTCAACATGTTTATCCTAAACTTGGGAAGTGCAATCAATATGTATAACCCATCTCTATAGAGTAAGATATGAATGAGTGTACAAGATATGGGATGCTTGCTATTGAATGAAAGCTTGTTGTATTCAAATAGCATTGATGTGTATGAAAAGTAATCATATGAACAGGATTCAGGTTAATACACTATCAAAATTACTAAATCTGAGATTTCTTCCAACGTGATTGACCAAACGCTAGATTAATGGATGCACGAAAAAGTGGAACCGTGTGATTAGGATGAACGACAGTGGGATAGACCCACTCCACAGAATCAAAAACCCTCTTCAAAAAACAAGCTCTTCACGTCATTGTCTGAAGGAAGCTAGCATACTCGCCCACTCTTTCGCCACTCGTGCTTCCACCCCTGCAGGCGCTCATTCGCTCTAAAAACCCTAAAACGAGACTCTAGTGCTAGAACTCCCGCAACAAAGAAACTCTCAGAAGTTCCAGAGCATGACCAAGGGCTTCCGCAAAAGCCATCTCAACAACGCACCAACCAATCAGCTATGTTGTGATTCCCTTAGCTGGAGCCAAACCAACGAGAACAGCTCTCATGTAAGGTAAGTAAACAATGCTTAATATCTGCTAAAAATTGGTGAGCAATTCAAACTAAGCAGTAAGATTAAACCCAAGGCTCTGCTTTTGTGACTCTCTCAGGTCTAGTAACCAATACTATAAATAGAGTACTTCCTAAAAACTCCATAAATTTTCACCCTCTGAACTGTTTGTATGTGTTCAAGTAGCGTAGTTTCATATATTGTAGGTTAGTTCAATAAATTTCTTTATAAAGAACTTGTCTTGGTCATGTATTTTAAAGTCTAAACATTTGCCCAGATCTTGTTACCTTGCTCATAATTGGTAAATACCAGATTTTGTATTTATCGTTGGCCATGGGATAATCAGAATTGGTAACATGCACTGGATGGGTAGTTGAAGTATATGCTATAAATTCTTAAATCAGTTTATGTATTTTTATGTTATACATATAATACAGTAAATGTGTGGGGCCAGTTTATGCAACATGGAAGTGACCGATCTCGCGTGACCATAGTGTTATACTGTCTCACTTCAAACAATAATCATTTAAATCCATTCATGTTTCTTTGAGTATTGATACCAAAATTGGTGTAAACCTCTAGAAGTATATGACCTGTAAAAATGGTTGCTTAAATGGAAGTATTTCGTAACAAATTAAGGATTTTTGTGTCGATAACCATGTCAAATTCAATCAAAAGTTACACACATTTTGATTAATCAAGAGAAAATTCACCAAAAAGTTAATTATATAAAAAACAAACAATAAAAAACCTCTGTCCATCAAACACATTTTATCTATTAGACTGTAATCCTTCTACTCCTGGGGAACTTGTTTTACTCTGTCACAGTTTGAAAAAAGTTTTAAAACAAGTACATTTCCTTAAACATCTTAAACATATTATCTAACATAAAATTTGAATAACTAAAAACAGATTCTCGCCATGAATATAGCCATAGAAGCTCACATGGCGTTTAAAAGAAAGATGTATAGAGGAGATTCGTTACTAAACCGACTCCTTTGAGTCAATGCCGCCTCCAAAATTCATGAAAATGGAACGAACAGCGCTGGCATTTTATTTTACATGGGAACGAATGTCCGGATGTGAGGAAGCTTTTTGATTGGTCCAGATAACCTTTTTCTTTTTTAAGAAACCGTGAAATGTATTTAGGTAATCACAAACATTACTTTTCCAAACAAAAAAGAAATCATGGTACAGGAGAAGAAAAATGCCTGTGGAGTCAGGGGCGTGGTCAAAAGGTAGTTTGTGAATATAAGGTGGACTCAGGAGGTTCAGAGGGCCGGCATCTGCTGAGAGTTTTTACTCTCAGAACTGTGTTCTGTTATTCAATCAAAAGTCCTGCTTTAACTTGAACACCCCTTGTATGACAGCTTGCTTATAAAAATTGGCACCCAAGTCCACTGATGCATATAGAAATAAAAAGTAATGGGTTAGAAAACAAAATATTGATATGTTTATTAGCATTTTTTAAATCCAGTGCAGCATTAATGTCTAACACTGCACTGTGGACATAGGGAGGTAACTGAACACAACATAAGGGCCGACCAGTTTACTTAGAGGCAAGTATAAACTACGAGGGTGAGGCAAAAGTTATCCGCACTCTGGCTGTAGAATTTATTTTTATTAACTTTCAGAGAAGACAATTTTTTTTTACATAATCTCCTCGCTTTGTCGGTCTGTTTACAAGCTTTCGTATTCACAAATTCTGAAGTGAATGTTCATCCTCGTAGTTCTGCTTTCAGGGGTCCAAACAGATGAAAGTCTGATGGACTGAGATCACTATAGGGAGGACGCTTTAGCACCTCAGAGTGTCCACAGTGTGGGCAGAAGTGTGCAGACGTGCATCGGTCCTCTGTGTTTAATCACCGCAGTGACTGGGAAACAGGCACCTCGAATAGAAAGTGCTGATAAGACCAACAGAGGGCGGATCATTTCTGACTCACCCTCGTACAATGTTGCTTTTAAACCACGACAGTATTTCTGCATTTAATGTTATGGCCATCTAAGTGCACCAGCAATTATCAAAATAAGAACATTTCAAATAACCTTGCCTGTCGCAGAACGTCAAAATAAATACAATGCAAAAATACAGTCGATGCGGATCATGTGCACTTGTGCGTCTTGCTCGAAAGCGAATGGGTAAAGCTCTTCCCGCACTGCGAGCAGTGATACGGTTTCTCCCTGGTGTGAATGCGCTGATGGCCGTGGAGAGTGCTCTGCTGAGTGAAACACTTGCCGCACTGCGAGCACTGGAACGGCTTCTCTCCCGTGTGAATGCGCTGGTGGGAGCGCAGACTGCTGTGCTGAGTGAAACCCCTGCCGCAATGCGAGCACCAGTACGGCTTCTCTCCCGTGTGAACACGCTGGTGTCTCTGGAGGTGGCTCTGATGGTTGAAGCACTTCCCACACTGCGCACAGTAGTACGGTTTCTCTCCGGTGTGAATGCGCTGGTGTCTCTGGAGGACGCTCTTCTGAGTGAAACACTTCCCGCACTGCGAGCACTGAAACGGTTTCTCTCCGGTGTGAATGCGCTGGTGTCGCTGGTACGTGCTCTGATGGGCGAAGCTCTTGCCGCACTGGGAGCAGTGATGAGGTTTTTCTCCAGTGTGAATGCGCTGATGGACTTGCAGGTTTCTCTTCTGAATGAAACTTTTCCCGCACTGCGTGCACTGAAACGGTTTCTCTCCGGTGTGAATGCGCTGGTGCAGCTGCAGGTTACGGTAGTGAGCGAAACTATTCCCACACAGCGTGCATTCGAAGGGCTTCTCTCCCGTGTGCGTGCACTTGTGCTGTTTGAGATCACTTTTTTGCAAGAAACTCTTCCCGCACTGCGAGCACTGGAACGGCTTCTCTCCCGTGTGAATGCGCTGGTGGGAGCGCAGACTGCTGTGCTGAGTGAAACACCTGCCGCAATGCGAGCACTGGTACGGCTTCTCTCCCGTGTGAACACGCTGGTGTCTCTGGAGGTGGCTCTGATGGTTGAAGCACTTCCCACACTGCACACAGTAGTACGGTTTCTCTCCGGTGTGAATGCGCTGGTGTCGCTGGTACGTGCTCTGATGGGCGAAGCTCTTGCCGCACTGGGAGCAGTGATGAGGTTTTTCTCCAGTGTGAATGCGCTGATGGACTTGCAGGTTTCTCTTCTGAATGAAACTTTTCCCGCACTGCGAGCACTGAAACGGTTTCTCTCCGGTGTGAATGCGCTGGTGCAGCTGCAGGTTACGGTAGTGAGCGAAACTATTCCCACACAGCGTGCAGTCGAAGGGCTTCTCTCCCGTGTGCGTGCACTTGTGCTGTTTGAGATCGCTCTTTTGCAGGAAACTCTTCCCGCACTGCGAGCACTGGAACGGCTTCTCTCCCGTGTGAATGCGCTGGTGGGAGCGCAGACTGCTGTGCTGAGTGAAACACCTGCCGCAATGCGAGCACTGGTACGGCTTCTCTCCCGTGTGAACACGCTGGTGTCTCTGGAGGACGCTCTTCTGAGTGAAACACTTCCCGCACTGCGAGCACTGAAACGGTTTCTCTCCGGTGTGAATGCGCTGGTGTCGCTGGTACGTGCTCTGATGGGCGAAGCTCTTGCCGCACTGGGAGCAGTGATGAGGTTTTTCTCCAGTGTGAATGCGCTGATGGACTTGCAGGTTTCTCTTCTGAATGAAACTTTTCCCGCACTGCGTGCACTGAAACGGTTTCTCTCCGGTGTGAATGCGCTGGTGCAGCTGCAGGTTACGGTAGTGAGCGAAACTATTCCCACACAGCGTGCATTCGAAGGGCTTCTCTCCCGTGTGCGTGCACTTGTGCTGTTTGAGATCACTTTTTTGCAAGAAACTCTTCCCGCACTGCGAGCACTGGAACGGCTTCTCTCCCGTGTGAATGCGCTGGTGGGAGCGCAGACTGCTGTGCTGAGTGAAACACCTGCCGCAATGCGAGCACTGGTACGGCTTCTCTCCCGTGTGAACACGCTGGTGTCTCTGGAGGTGGCTCTGATGGTTGAAGCACTTCCCACACTGCACACAGTAGTACGGTTTCTCTCCGGTGTGAATGCGCTGGTGTCGCTGGTACGTGCTCTGATGGGCGAAGCTCTTGCCGCACTGGGAGCAGTGATGAGGTTTTTCTCCAGTGTGAATGCGCTGATGGACTTGCAGGTTGCTCTTCTGAGCGAAACACTTCCCGCACTGCGAGCACTGAAACGGTTTCTCTCCGGTGTGAATGCGCTGGTGCAGCTGCAGGTTACGGTAGTGAGCGAAACTATTCCCACACAGCGTGCAGTCGAAGGGCTTCTCTCCCGTGTGCGTGCACTTGTGCTGTTTGAGATCGCTCTTTTGCAGGAAACTCTTCCCGCACTGCGAGCACTGGAACGGCTTCTCTCCCGTGTGAATACGCCGGTGGGAGCGCAGACTGCTGTGCTGAGTGAAACCCCTGCCACAATGCGAGCACTGGTACGGCTTCTCTCCCGTGTGAACACGCTGGTGTCTCTGGAGGACGCTCTTCTGAGTGAAACACTTCCCGCACTGCGAGCACTGAAACGGTTTCTCTCCGGTGTGAATGCGCTGGTGTCGCTGGTACGTGCTCTGATGGGCGAAGCTCTTGCCGCACTGGGAACAGTGATGAGCTTTTTCTCCGGTGTGAATGCGCTGGTGCTGCTGGAGGTCGCTCTTTTGATTGAAACTTTTAAAACACTGCGAGCGGCAGTGTGCCTTCTCCTTGCTGTGATTGCACGGATGTGTTTTAAGCGCGCTCTGATAAGTGAATCTCCTCCCACACTTTAGGCAGTGATGAATTTTCTTCGGGATTTCTTTCAGAGACACGTCACAGCTAAAGGATGGCGTTTGCTGTTCGTTGGCGCCATCTGTAGGCGTCTGAACCTCATGTTTAACATCTTCTGGTTTTTGATGTCTGCTGGCATGTTCATCAGAGTGATATCTCTGCACGTGTTTGTTGAGATCAATTTGAGTTGTATAGAAAAGTGAACAAGAGGAGCAGGAGAAGACTGTCGCATTGTTCTTCACATCTGGATTGGTGAAAGGAAAAAAAATGTAAATATATGATATATTAATATGATGATGATGATGATGATGATTATTTTTATTATTATTATTATTATTATTATTATTATTAGTAGTAGTAGTAGTAGTATGGCCAAAACCCATAATTAGCAGCAATGAGCAACAAGAGTTAAAAGTAAAATGTTTGGATACAGCAAAATTTTTTATAAATATCCAAAGCAACAATAAATCAGAACTGTAACAATGATGAATGCAACAATAAGTAAGTGGTGGAGTGGAGAGCATTTCTGGTAGTCCTAGATAAGACGCCCCTCTCCTCAGTGTGTCTGGTGACATCTGCCACCTGCTCGTCACTCTACAGTATATTTAAAGGCCACACAAGGACAACCTGTTTCCTGTTCCTTACTTTAATTAAGCCTCATGAAGGTTGGTGTGAAAAGGACTCGTGTGGCCACACAGAAGCATTAACCCCAACCTCCATAAATCCCAACTGCGGATCAGGCCTCCATGCCAAACCTCATTAAAGGCTCTTATGGCTGCTGAATAGACTTCTACATTCAAAAATCTAGTGGAAAATGTCACTGTAGCAGAAGAAGCTGGACTAGCAGCACAGGGTGTTGGTGATGGTTCATAACAGATTGGGCTTGTTGATTGGTTTGTGGTCGACCCCACTGATATCGTCAGCAACTGAACCAGTTTTGGCAAAGTTGCCATGAATGTGGAGACCTGATCATTTCAAGAACGCGTCACTATTGAAGTGTTCCCAATGTCTGTTGTAGGGATTCAAGGACCTCTATCCCTGATGCATTCCTTTAATCTATGTACAAAACTCAATCTGGTAGCCATTTCACCAAAAAGAATAATTGTAATGAATAATTTTAGAATATGTTAAAATAAGCTTAATAATCTTGTATTTGGTTTGATGGAAACTTATTTTAGGAAATTATACATAGATCTGGCTCAATTCAGAAATATTTCACTGGTTAAGATGTCATTTCTTTTCCTTAGGAAAATGCTGTATTACGCAGAAAGATCATAAAAACTTATTTTAAAATCTAGCCCTTCTCTGAGAGCCTTATAAATGCTCTTCTAAAGCACTATTAGAGCTGTTCAGCCTGTGGCCAGACTTGTTGAAGTTGGAAGAGTATTAGCTCATAACTACCAAACACTGTGCAGGTCCACTAAAGTAGTCCAATCTTAGAGCCATGATATGAATGATCTCTGAAGTTGAAATTATTAAAGTGGAGGGCTTCTATGATACAATTCTAAAAGTGCATGAACACTGCCATCATTTTTCAAACAATAAAACACTTTCAGTAGAACCCATTGCTCTGAATGATGGGGTCCGCCCTCTTAATCACAACCCCTTGCCTGAAGGGAATGAACAGCTTATATCAGAGAAGGAAGCCCGTACACCCCACATTTGAGGTTCCAATAGTTTTTGGCAGCCATGAGACAAAGTTCAGCACCAACTTATCTGATGTGATTGCTTTCCGATAGGTAAGATTTTAGTCATGAACCATCAACTCTCACTCTCCACTGCCAGTCGCTGTTAAGCCTTTATTTGTCTCATATACATTACTGCACAGTGAAATTCTTTCTTCGCATATACCAGCATAGCTGGGGTCAGAGCCCAGGGTCAGCTATGATACAGTGCTTCTGAAGCAGGCAGAGTTAGGGGCCTTACTCAAGCCAATCTGGTGGAGCTAGGGCTCGAACCGCCAACCTTCAGACCTAACCCCCTGGGACCAGAGCTGAGAACATCTCTGCACAACAAAGCTTAGGTATTTTATTCACTGTAAATGAACAGGCTGATAACGCAGAAGTGATTCTAGCTTATAATTCAGGCGCCATTACTGTGGGGTGACAAAAGAGAGAGATCAATACCACTCATGAAGCACTTTTTATTCCAGCGGTAGTGACACGTACGCCCGAGATCTCTGCGGTACTCCTCATCGTACCACACCAATAGCTCGTGTCCTGAGTCTATGGGTCGACAGCAACGGTACAGAATCCCTCCTCGATACTTAAAGGCCATAAGATTCTGCTCTCCTTCATTACGAGCACAATTCACAAACCTAAGAGAATGGCAAAGTGGAGTCTCAGTTAAAGAGTGAGTGAAAACAATAAAAACAATGGGGGACATCACTAAGAAAAGGAAAATGATGATTCTTGTATTCTTGATTTCCCTCACCTCATCCAGTTTGCGTGCGTTTCTTTCTTGGCATCGATGTATTCCTCACACTGCCCGCTCTTGTACATCTGCAAAAAGATCAATGTAACTAGTTTATCTGTTTTATCCCTATTTTGGTACATGAACAAGGGATTGTTGGGAGGGTGGGCTCAAGATTTAGTTGTGCTCAAAATAATTCATACCCTTGGTATTTTTATAGTGTTTTTGAGTTGTCTTCTGTGATGAATGAGTTTTATAATACTTTCATATATTTACTATGTGACAAACAACTGCAGAAATAATGACAATTTATGGGTTTTTATTGACAGATATAAAAAAAAAAATCACCATGTTCAGAATTATTCATACGCTTTATATTATTATTAAATTATTATTAAAGTTGTTGTCCCAACCATTAAACCACTTGCGCCGTATGCTTCGGGTCATTATCCCCTGGCAGGTTGAGCTTGTGTGCTGAGGTCACCAGGTTTTCCTCAAGAATATTCTTCTCAAGAGTACTCTTTTTTTCATGATACCATTTATCTTAACAAGGTTACCTGTACTACTGGCAGAGAAGCATCCCCATAGCATGATGTGACCACCGCCATGCTTGACTGTTGGGATGGTATTCTTAGGGTTTCTATCTGGGTGACCCCTCGCAAAGGTGTTTCTGAGTAAGGTGTGGTGCCTTTCTGGGCCGATGTCCATGGAGACCAACTCGATGCAGAATTCGCTGAACGGTGGATCTTGATATTGTCTCCCCTGTTTGTTTGAGGGTGTCTATTAGAGCATTGGTGGTGATACGCGGGTTATTGTTTACATTGCGTCAGATCTTTTTAGGGACTCATTGAGATACTTTGCGCTTCCCATCCAGGTTTTTGACAGTGTTGAACATCTTGAACTTCTTAATTATACTCTTACTTGATTTATATACTTGATTCAGGGACATCCAGTTCTTTAGAAATCGCCTTTGTCTCCACTATGAACAACACGCATACAAAGATTATGACCAAGTTCTTTCTTTTTGGCCATGTTGTCAGTAACTGAAAATAATGAAAGTTTTGCCCCTTAACAGAGCAGGTGTTACCATTTAACAATGTTGGGCCTTAAATGATTATAATTAATTTATGTGTAATCAGTCACTGGAGTGTGAAACCACTTGTACTTTAACAAAAGATATAATAACTCACCATCCAGCAGTATTCACTGTTCATGGCTTCCTCTCGTTCTACGAATTCTCCCTGGTAGGGTCCGAAATGTGCACCGACTCGAACAGTCTCCCCGTTATTAAACACCCCCAGGACTGCACTGGGAATACTGGACTTCCGAATTTCTAGACCAGGAGGAAGAGTTTGTCTGGCTCGGTCAGAGACCCCCATAGGAACAGGGGTATCAGTGATGAAGAGGGGTGAACCATGAACCTCACACTTGTTGAAAAAGTAAGATTTGCAAATTTCACAGTCTGAAAGAAAAGAAACCATTATGTAAAATGCAATAAATACAGTTTTGTAGTGTTTTAAGTGTGTTAACATGTTGACAGTTCAGACTACTTTTACATTTTTTTACATTTACATTTTGAGGACTTCTATTTAAAAAAAAAAAAAAAAAAAAAAAACACAACAGGGTTTCAATTTAGTTACTTCATTTTCTCCCAAAAGAAAACCAACCATGTAAGGTTTGTTCCTTAGTCTGGTTGAACAAGTTTACATTTAGTATTATTTTTTTTTTAAATTTGGTTTTAGTGATTATTTTAAAATCACATTAGCCATCAATTGTTCTAGGCAGTTACTCCTGCCTGACTCTCCTGAGGTCTGATCATTGTCAGGGACTCTTCTGTGGAGTACCAATTTTAAATCTGCCTAGATATTTCTGATAAAACCTCACATGACAGACTTTTTCTTCCTCAAAATCTGCTACAATAATCAAGTTTTTGGGGGCGCTGTCTAACAAGGCTGCACTTTGTTTTGCCAGCACTTCTCTCCGTTCCATCCTGATGGGGGAACAGCATGGGTGTGAAAAAACACAAGATGCATATGACAGCAGAACTACGAGGACAAAGATTCATTTCTGATGAAGAACTGGAAACAACCACCTTCGTGGCTTATGGCTCAGACTAAAGCACTTTTAATGAGTAAATATAAAAGCTTGTAGACAGACTGAGTGTATTGATCAGCACATCATACTCTTAAGGCTACAATTAAAAGCAACACAACTAAATCAGACATTTAGACCCAAGAGACTGTCTAGTAAGGACGGGGATCACCACTTACCACCCCGTATGATATCAGGCCCATCAACCCCTCACCCCCATCCACTGATATTTCCTTTCTCAATGAACTAAACAACTTCTACATTCACTTTGAAAGGAATAATCTGGACTCAGCAATCAAATCTGAGCTCTCTGCAGGCTACCAACCACTCATACTCTCCATCAATGAGAGTCAGCACAGCACAGTTCTGTGCCAGATCAATACACAGAAAGCTGCAGGGCCTGACGGTAGGGCAGGGGTCCTAACGAACTTATTCAACCTCTCTCTAGCCCAAGCTATTGTGCCCACATGCCTTAAGAGCACCTCCTTTGTGCCAGTACCCAAAAGCTCGACTGCAACATGCCTTAATGACTACCGCCCAGTAGCGCTCACTCCCATCATCACGAAGTGCTTTGAACGGCTGGTCCTAGCACACCTCAAATCCTGTCTTCCTGCCACCTTGGATCCCCACCAATGTGCTTATTGTCAGAACAGGAGTACGGAGGACGCAGTTTACACAGCGCTGCACTCCTCTCTCACATGGATAATAAAGACAGTTATGCCAGATTGCTTTTCCTCGATTTTAGTTTAGCATTTAACACGGTCATTCCCTCCAAATTAGTCACTAAACTTGGAGACCTGGGCATTAATGCATCACTGTGCAACTGGCTTCTGGACTTTCTGATCAACAGGCCCCAGCATGTCTGGGCAGATCAACATTGCTCTTCCACCTCATCCTTGGCATTGGAGTACCACAAGGCTGTGTGCTGAGTCCCTTTCTCTACTCTATCTTCACCAGCGACTGCAAACCTATACATGACTCCAACACAATTATCAAGTTTGTGGACGACAAAACGGTGATTGTGAGTAGTTTGCTCTGGTCCCATCCCAATGAGACGTGGCGACATAGCTTACAGCAGGTTATGGTCGCTGAACCGCTGGCTGTCTAGGTGATGCTCCGAAAACAATGTGGACTTCATAGATAATTGGAAGACTTTTGAGGGCAAAGCTGGCCTGTTACGGTGTTCATCCCACTCGGAAAGGTGCTGCTCACATTTCTTGCAGTATAGCACATAGTCTCAGAAGAGGCCTAGTTAATCGGTGACAATCCAGAGCCCAGGCCAGGGAACAGACAGACAGGCTAAACCAACCATCTGCTAGCTGCAGAGAGTCGTCACTCAGGGTTCATCATATTGAGACTGTGTCTGTTCCCCGAGCTAAACATAAACATAAATTTAGAAAGACTCAGAATGTCTGTTTTAGTAATTTAATGAACATAACCACCACAAACTCAGAGCACACTGAATGCACAGCCAGCACCTCTGATCTGAAGCTAGGACTGTTAAATATTAGATCGCTCGCATCTAAAGCAGATATTGTTAATAAAACTATCACAGATCAGGAGTTTGATACATTATGTTTAACAGAAACCTGGATTAAACAGGACGAGTATGTAGCTCTAAATAAAGCTAGTCCTCCTGGATACAGCTACATACACCAGCCTCGGCTAACTGGTAGAGGAGGAGGAGCAGTTGCAGTTATTTACAATGATAATCTGGCTATCGTACAAAAACACAGATTTAAATTTAATGCATTTGAAGCTCTCTATAGTAACATGAAGTCAGCTCAGTCGATCCCACTAATCATCATTTACAGACCCTCAGGGCTGTACTCGGAGTTTCTCTGTGAATTTGCAGATTTCCTCTCAAACCTTGTTGTTTCTGTAGACAAAGCGTTAATTGCTGAAAACTGTAATATTCAATAGACCCGCTAAGAACAGCATTCTTGTCCATACTGGACACAGTAGGAGTAAATCTGTGTGTAGTAGGACCCACTCATAAAGTAGGTCACACTTTAGATTTAATATTATCCTTCGGATTAAGTATAGGAAATATAATCACAATTCCACAGTATGAAGTTATCTCAGATCACGATCTTGTATCGATTAAAGCTTGTCATAGTAATAATGTACGCACAGCACCACGCTACCACCTTAAACGTACATTCACATCAAATACCACACAGAGCTTTATCAATAATCTCCCAGAGTTATCAACTTTGATTGGATCGCCATCTGACTTCACAGAACTCGAACAGACGAATGAATATCTGGAGTCAACACTTCGTTATAGCTTAGATAATGTAGCTCCAGTTAAAAGGAAAATGATTAGAGATAAGAAACTTGCTCCTCGGACCACACACGTGCTTTAAAACAAACCGCTCGAAAATTAGAACAGAAATGGCGCCAAACTAAATTGTTAGTATTTCAAATAGCATGGAAGGAGAGCATCCTGAACTATAAAAAAGCTCTCAGTGATGCTAGATCAACGTATCTCTCCACTCTTATAGAAAATAACAAAAACAGTCCAAGATGTTTATTCAATACCGCAGCTAAATTAACTAAAAACAGGACCACTGCAGAAATCTCCACATCATCATCATACAGTAGTGAGGATTTCATGAACTTTTTCAATAACAAAATCATAAATATTAGGCAAAAAATTCAGGCTTTGAAACCAGACAATTTAAGTAATACAGATGATCTAACCACATCACATCAGAACTTAGAACACTTTACTCCCCTTGAAGCGAGGGAACTAATTTCACTCATCTCTTCTTCAAAATCGTCAACCTGTATATTAGATCCTATACCGACACATTTTCTCAAGCAGATAGTACCAGCAATAATAGAACCCCTGTTGAAAGTAATTAACTGTTCACTCAGTAGTGGGTATGTCCCCAAATCCTTTAAATTAGCCGTTATTAAACCGCTAATCAAGAAACCTGACATTGACCCCTGTCAGGTTTCCAATTACAGGCCGATATCAAACCTTCCCTTTATCTCCAAGATTCTGGAAAAGGTAGTATCACAGCAGCTATGTTCACATCTACATAGAAATAGCATAAATGAACTGTATCAGTCAGGATTTAGGCCTCATCACAGCACAGAGACAGCACTTGTTAAAGTAGTAAATGACCTCCTATTGACCTCTGATCAGGGTTGCGTCACTATACTTGTGTTACTAGACCTCAGTGCAGCTTTGACACCATTGTTCATAGTATTCTCCTTCACAGATTAGAAAATGTAGTAGGAATTAAGGGAACGGCCCTCTTGTGGCTCAGATCCTATTTGACTGATCGTTATCAGTTTGTAGATTTAGATGGTGACCATTCCTCATGTTCTCAAGTGGAGTTTGGTGTTCCACAGGGTTCAGTTTTAGGCCCACTGCTTTTTTCCCCTTTACATGCTTCCTCTGGGCAACATAATTCGTAAACATGGTATTCGTTTTCATTGTTATGCTGATGACACAATTATACGTCTCCGCAAAACCAGATGAGAGAAACCAGTTTGCTAAAATTGAGCAGTGTGTGCAGGACATAAGAGATTGGATGTTAATTAATTTTCTTCTGCTTAATCCTGATAAGACAGAAGTTTTAGTCATAGGACCACAAACAGCTACAAGCAAGCTTTCTGATCACACTGTAACTTTAGATGGCCTTTCTGTTCCATCAAATGCAACAGTAAAAGACCTCGGTGTGATTATAGATTCCAGCCTTTCATTTGAAGTACATGTAGATAATATTACCAGGATAGCTTTCTTTCACCTTAGAAATATTGCCAATATAAGAAATATACGGTCACTAAATGATGCAGAAAAATTAGTTCATGCTTTTATCACCTCTAGGTTGGACTATTGTAACGCTTTACTGTCTGGTTGTTCAACTAGCTGTATAAATAAGCTTCAGTTAGTACAGAATGCAGCAGCAAGAGTCCTCACTAAAACCAGAAGATACGAGCACATCACCCCTATCTTATCTACTCTGCATTGGCTCCCTGTGAAATTTCGCATCAACTTTAAGATACTACTTTTGACATATAAAGCATTAAATGGTCTCGCGCCACAGTATCTGAGTGAACTGTTAGTGTCTTACGATCTGCCACGCCTACTTCGATCAAAGGATGCAGGCTGCTTGTCAGTACCACGTATTATTAAAACTACAGCAGGGGGCAGAGCTTTTTCTTACAAAGCCCCAAAGTTATGGAATAGTCTTCCTGTAAATGTTCGGGACTCAGACACAGTCTCAGTGTTTAAGTCTAGGCTAAAAACCTATTTATTTAGCCAAGCATGATCGTAAATAGATTAGCCTTAGGTAAAGGAGCAGATCTGGACATAGAGTATTCTGGTGAACTGGTATGTTTAGATGCTGTCCTCCCCACTCTCATTGATCACTCAGGTTTGTTGACGGTGATGTGATTGGTTGCTTTACATCACAGGGAGCCCTCATGTCTGTGTTTCCTTCTGGCTCTCCCTTTTAGTTATGCTGTTATAGTTAGTCCTGTCGGAGTCCCTGCTTGCACTTTGCACTAAATATACATTCACCTTATACATGTTTGACTGTGAACATACCTAACTGCCATCTCTCCTTCTCTTCTGCTCTCTCCTCCCTCTCCTTTTCCCTCTCCCTGTCCCTCTGTCGAGCTATACATGTCACTCCTGAGCTGCCAGTGATCCAGACACCGCTGCCCTCTGGACCTGTCTAACTCGCCCTGGAGTCCTGCTTCTGGTTGGAGATCTCGTCACATGGATGCCCCGTGTGGTCTGCCTGGGATGTGTGTGGTGGCTGGGGATGGTTTCCACGAAGACTGTCCTGTCCTCGATTGATGCTGACAGCTGTTCTCTGGGGACCTGTGAATTCAGTCATTCGATAGTTCTGGACTGGAATTTCCTACAGTCTGATTTCCTACCTGAGCCTCCAGGAACAAACTGGACTCCATTTAATTTAAACACATCTCTTGTTATACTGAACTTCCAGTCTTACACAGTATTATGGTGATCAATCCCTGCTATCCATTTTCACCCAGATGAGGATGGGTTCCCTGTTGAGTCTGGTTCCTCTCAAGGTTTCCTCCTATTACCATCTCAGGGAGTTTTTTCTTGCCACCGTCGCCCTCGGCTTGCTCATCAGCGACAATCTTATCATTTTGATTCATACACATTCACATTTCATACAAACTTACTTCTTTTGATTGTGTAAAGCTGCTTTGCGACAATGTCAATTGTTAAAAGCGCTGTACAAGTAAAATTGAATTGAATTGAATTGATTGGACTCATCACAGACAACGAAGAGTCAGCTTATAGAGAGGAGGTGGACCACCTAGCTGCGTGGTGTGCTGAAAATAACCTGCTGCTCAACACCAAGAAGACCGAGGAACTCGTAGTGGACTTCAGGAAGGAGAAAGGTCACACACGCATCCATACACATCAATGGAGAGGTGGTAGACCGTGTCACCAGCTTCAAGTTCCTGAGCATTCACATCTCTGAGGATCTCTCCTGGACCAACAACAGCTCCAGTCTGGTCAAGAAGGCTCACCAGCGCCTCTTCTTCCTGAGGGTTCTGAAGAAGACCTACCTCTCTTCAGACATCCTGGTGAACTTCTATCGTTGTACCATCGAGAGCATTCTGCTCAGTCTGGTATGGGAACTGCACTCTATCGGACCGGAAAGCACTGCAGAGGGTGGTGAGCTTCACTACAAAGATTGAGAACATCTACAGGAAATGGTGTCTCAGCAGAGCACACAATATCACAAAGGACTCCTCCCACCCTTCTCATAGGCTCTTAGCCCCCCTGCCTTCTGGGAGGTGCTACAGAAGCCTCCGGACAAAGACAAGCAGGTGCAGGAACAGCTTTTTCCCCACAGCCGTTTCATTACTGAACTCTGCCTCCACCCGAGCACATACACACTGACATACTGACACACTGACGCTCACCACTGGACATAAACTAAGCACTCAGGACTGCACCATTCATAACTTCTGCACATACCACATAAAATGACCCACCTCATACCTCACTCTACTTCAAATAACAAGTTGCACAATTGTACACAACCCTCTATACTGTAATATCATAACCACGGTATACAACATGTCTCGTCATCCACAACCATTGCACTCATTGTACATAACCCTTCTCTGTATATACAGTAGATTCATATGCACGTTTCTTATCTTGTCATATATCCTTCTTCATTGTATATAACCCTTTTTGTATATAACCATTTCTGTTTACATAACAGAATATGTATATAACCATTTCCGTTTACAGATACATATGCATACAGTATACATATGCAACCTATTTATCAGCCAGTGTGAAGATATTGTATACCTATGTACATAACTCTTCCTCAGTATACAATACCTTCCTATTGCACCACCTATAACTCATTTGCACTCGTTATATTACCTCCTCACTGTATAATGTTTACAATACGTTCCTTACTGTACACCTGTAATCATTTGCTCATTTGCACCCATTGTAAATAATCTACCTCTCTACATACTCTTATATACTATTTATATATGCAAATTATTCTGCACTGTGAAAATGCACTTCTGGTTAGATGCTAACTGTATTTCGTTGCCTTGTACCTATATGTCCAGTGACAAAGTTAAATCTAATCTAATCTAATCTAATAATACCTCTAATAATAGTGCAGACTCAATTAATTTGGAATTCTGTAAGCATTAAGATTTTATAAATATCCCGATTTTCCCCAGATTTAGAATTAGGTAGAATCAGTTGGAATTTTAAACCTTAAAATGAGTTTAATGAGTAATTAAATGTAGCGCATTCCTTATAACATTAGTTTTCTCACTTAAAAACAAAGCGCAGCATTTAAACCAACTTCATATACAATTTGTTTTTAACTCCAAATTAAATTAAATTAAATACAAAGCTACACTGTTACTGAGCCACATGTATCTATTACACGTAAAACTGCATAAATCTTAGCAATTAACTCACTTCTACCTCACGGGAGCAAGAAGTATCTATACTTCAGGAGTGCGCCACCTGTAGGATTATAAAGAAAAAGTGACGTTTTATGCCTTAAACGCATCCAAAGTCTCAAAACTCAACATGATAGTGGATTTTCGCCTAATTTGAGGTCGTGGTGGTTGGAGTTAAAGACAGATCAGAGGATTTTAAACGTGTGATTTTTGATGCCGTCTTTCCGTTGCACCACTCAGAAAGTCGGCACTCAAGGAGTCAGAGACAACGTGAGAGGCTGAGATAGTTTTTTTTTCCCCCAGCTATTTCCTAAGTTGGTTCATTTTTTTTTAAGCAACAAATTACTACTTACTTAAATGTATCGTCACCCGAGGTTGGTTTATTTATGGTCACATTATTTCACACAGTAAGTAACCATTTTCCCCTTAAAATGTTCTGGACTTCTCAGTAATCCCAACATTAAGATAAAAAAGAGTTCTGGGATGGCCTGATGTCTTACAGAGGTAGCGTTCATTATCAGCTTCTTCCTCTTTAACAGACAGAACGTCAGGTGTGGTGATGGTGTTTGTATCTTCATGGTCCATACAGATGTCCAGGTCCAGCGTCTCCTCTTTCTTCACATGGATATCCGTCATTCCTGATATCCCTCTGACTGACATCTCGGTTTTCACATTCTGACCCAGCTGAGGATGAAGCAGAAATAACACACATTAAGCAGAGAAGTAAAAAACAGCCAGGGGCCAAAGGTTTAGAGAATGACACAAATATAAATTTTCAAAGCCTGCTGCCTCAGTGTTTTTAGATCTTTTCATCAGTCTAACGGTACAGCATCCTGAGACCATTCATGTGTGGTGTTGCGTCTCGGCGAGCTCAGCGGGCTCATTCACCAATTTGTCTAAGAACACAGCCATGAATAAAGAACGGTGCAAAAACATCCTCCGGGAGCAACTTCTCCCAACCATCAATAACAGTTTGGTGATGAATATTTCCTTTTCCAGCATGATGGAGCTCCTCGCCATAAGGCAAAAGTGATAACTAAGTGTCTCTGGGAACAAAACATGGACATTT
>CM059209.1:1201073-1213549 GCA_030347435.1 Clarias fuscus | reverse complement strand
GTCAGAGACGTGCGGGAGAATGAAACCCAGTTACAATAGTTTTTAATTAACGATAACGATCTGCGCTAACGAACGCAGCCTCGTCAGATCGCTGCTAACGATCGGCTTTCAGACTGACGGCTTTTCATTTTCACCTAAAAAAAAAACCTCAGCCTGTGTGGCGCAGAGGAGGAAATGTGTGCGTATGATGTGTGTGTGTTGTGTGTGTGTGTGTGTGTGTGTGTGTGTGTGTGTGTGTGTGTGTGTGTGTGTGCGTGCTTGCGTGTAGAGGTTTTAGAGGTTTTCTTTTACACACTTGGGGCTTTTCAACACCCAGCTGAAATAATTGGACCAAATGAGGTGAAGCATGAGCGTCCCACCCAGACACACAGACAACACAAAAATACTTCCTGTATGCTGTTTGTGTTAAGACTAACTTCTGATCCTTATGTGTGTGTGTGTGAGTGAGTGAGAGAAGAGAGAGAGAGAGAGAGATAATCCTTTGCACGCTAACAGTCCCTGTTGATTAAAGTTAATCTCATTAGCATCTCATTAGCATACGGTGACTCCTCAGTCTGAACTAAACTCAACCAAATATCTCATGACCCCATGCTAACGCACTGTCACATAAATGAGAAGAAATAAAAAAAACAACAAAAAATGTCATTCATCAGACAGACAGACGACAGACAGATTTACCCGATAAATAATTTCATTCTTGGGAAAGAGCTGATAGTGATAAAATTGTCCAGCAGGAAAACAGGGAGAGGTTAAACACTTAGGCCTTTGTGTGTGTGTGTTGTGTGTGTGTGTGTGTGTGTGTGTGTGTGTGTGTGTGTTGTTGTGTGTGTGGTGTGTGTGTGTGTGTGTGTGTGTGTGTGTATCGTCTCAGAGGTGGGAGAAATCGTGAAATCTGTGTTTACTCCAAATTACAGAACCTGCAAGTCACATTTCTAACTGTGTACAAACGTCTCCTTTTTTGTTTTATAAAGTTAAACTCTTATGTATCTTACTGTTTTATGTTGGGACAGGTTTATATTAATGTGCTTGTTATCAATATGTCGCCCGTTTCTATAGTAAACAGCACACTCACTTGGACGCGTACATAGCGCATAGGACTCGTAATAAAAATAACAAAATTTGTTTGTTTGTTTTTTAAGTTACCTTGACGTACGGAGATAGTTTGTGTAACATTGATGGAATGAGTCTCCCAGGTGTCAGAGAAAGCTGAGTGACATGGGCAATGACATTTTGTGCTTGTATATAATGTGTTGAATATCCATGAAACGGTTAGTTTGTGCTCCATCTCGATTTTCTTTCTCTTGAAGTAAATAAATACATAAATTCCGATCAGAATGCACCAGTGCAACCATCGCAGTGATGGAATAATCTAAAAGTGATTGATGTCTTAATTAACAAGGAAATTGTGACGTGTTTAATCGATTTTATTGACCAACTTTAGATTTAATCTTTTCTTCTTTTAACTTAATCAGAGTAAAGTCTTGAGTCATTCTGGTTAAAGTCTTAGGTGTAAAGGTTATATTATTATTATTGTTATTATTATTATTGTTGTTGTTGTTGTTGTAGATGTCATTCTGAGAAGATTTTAGCTCTATGATTTAGCTTCCTACAGATTTCCAAGAGTCGTGCAGGTGGATAACTCCAGAACATGTATATTTTCATTTTATTTTTCTTACTTTTGCTTTTTTTTATTATTATTTGCATGGTTGTAAATCATCACTGTCATGAAACGCTCGATAAAACATTGACTCAGAGTCACGTTATATTTATTCGGTACTTTTCTTTTCTTTTCTCAGTGATAATGATACCGTGGTAAAAAAAAAAAAAAAAAAAAAAAAACTCCCCACTTTTGTTTCCAGAAATTTCCCTCAAGTTAGCATGAAAATGCTAGAGGTTCTGGTAGCGTTTCTCTAAGGAAAAAAAAAAAAAACAGTACAAAGGCCACTGTGTGTGCTCCGTATGAGTCTTTTATTACGCTCCGAGCGAGATAAAAGAAAAGAAACGGATGGGCGATTGTCAAGGCATTGAGACGGAAGAAAAAAAAATTCCACCCTATCGGAGGAAAATGTGGGAAGGTGAAGCATCTTGGATGAAAGAGGGGAGAAAGAGTTTCCCGCGGTGCTTCGTCCTCTCACTCGTCCCTCTATTCATCCCGTCTTTTCTTCACTTCTAGAGCTCGGCGATAATTGAGCTTTAATTGGGTGAAAATGAAAACTGTGTCCACCTTTAGACAGGATTTTCTCCATTCAGTCGGAGCATCACGCCGATCACTCAGCGTACCCTGCACGACGTCTGAGGGATTTATGTGCCGTACGTTTAACAAATATTTTTTAACAAAATTATATTTATTTTCAGTAGGAAGTTTAACAAAAAAAACATAAAGAAATAGTTTAATGCTGAGAAATGTTGTACATATACCCCGAATAAATCCTTTTCACTCTATTTACAGTTACACAACTTTCAGTATAATTAAGGTCAACCTAAAAAAAATGGCTGATTTTTATTCTGTGGAAAACCCAAAAGCATCAACAACAGGTGATGGTATAACCCGAACCTGGATGTGTTTTTTTTTCCCCTGTTTTTCTATTCATACACACACACACAGCACACACTACACACACACACGCTTTTATAAACACTGAGTCACTCTGGGTCTTAGCAAGCCGCTCCTTCGTGCTTTTGTTCGAGTCGCACTCGACTTTAAAAGCCCTTTTCAGGGAGCATGAATGCCCTTCGTTTCAGCTCAAAGGACCTTTACATCGATAGCGCAGAGAGGAATAAAAAGGAACGAAAGGACAATGAAGACAAAAAGAAAAGACGCAAAAAAGCTTTTTGGGAATCCATTATGGCACCGCGTTCTTCTCGTTCTTCAGGAAATAATGCGCCTCACCGTAATGTGCTTTTCTGAGCAAATAAGTAAATAAATAAATAAATAAAGTATCGCCAGAACCTTGTAGATGAAGAAGAGAAAAAGTGAACACTATGTTATGATTTTTTTTTCTTCATCTAGCTGTTTCCATGTTGAAATCTGTGCATAAGAACACCTGAGAGGCCAGCGACAATTACAGCTTAGAAACTGTCATGTCAAAAGAAGAAAGAAAGAAGAAGAAAGAAAGAAAGAAAGAAAGAAAGCAGACTGTTGAGCTGGTTAGTAAGTGTTATGTCACAATAAATTAAAGGACAGAGTATCCTACTTTCCAGTTTTTACAGAAAACATGTTGTTGTATAAATGTCACATCTCCCTTTTGGTGTACTTTGATGTTGGTCTGCTTGTTTGTGGTTTCCTTAACTTTGATCCACTCTAACTGAGGTTCACCTGATATCTCCTTCCTATTCTAACCAGCTGCAAGCCTCACCTACCGTAACTCAGAGTATAAACCCTAAGACATTTTAGCATCAGAGGAAGTGAATCCAAACGTTAGAGAGGGTTAGAGAGGCACTAGACCAGCGTTATTTCTGTAGGAGAAAGTCTGGGAGCGCTGGGCGGAGTTATCCATCTCCCACCTCTAGCATTACAGTCCTCACAGCCGTAACACTACAGGCTCACAGACCCAGCGGAGCTCACCTTCTCTGCACTTCCTCAGTGAAGCGCCTGCTGAGAAACCTGAACATACTCTGGTTATTGGAGAGTCTACTCTGTGGCCATGTCCAATATGTGTAATATGCTCTGGCTCCATCCAATGCGATGTTCAACATATCTTACAGAATTTATTGCTCGCTGAACCGCTGATGTTCAGATGATGCTCCAGGAATCTGGTCTGTTTGGACAGGACCTGATCATGTGCTGGCTGCACAGAGGCATCACTCAGGGGTTCAGCATATTGAGACTGTGTCTGTTCCTCCAGTTAAACAAAAATGTAGCCTAATTATCATAGCATTAGACCACATGGAAAGCACACAAAGCACCTTTGATCTGAAGGACTGTTAAATATTAGATCTCTAAAATCTAAGAAGCTTCAGTAGCTGATAATGAACGATCGACCATCAGGAGTTTGATATACTGTTGTTTAACAGAAACCTGGATTAAACAGAGCAAGTACAAGCATTAATAAGCTAGTCCAAGAAATTCGGGCTTTGAAACCAGACAATTAAATGAACAGTGATTCAGGTGATCGAGCACGAACTAATATTTTGCTCCCCTTCAAGACACTGAACTAATTTGACTAATCTATTCAGCTAAACCATCAACCTGTGTACTTGATCCTTATTTAACTCATCGTTATCAGTTTGTAGAGGTAAATGGTGACTGTTCTACGTGTACTGAAGATACAAGAAGAGCTTTGGTGTTCCGCAGGTTTCACCATGCAGTAAAAGCAGCATAAAATCAGCGTTTTCTATATATTTTTTTTCAATATTCTTCAGTTGGTAACATAATTCGAAATGTCCACTGTTATGCTGATGACACACAGGTATGTGTCTCATCAAAGCCGAATGAGAGACACCAGCTTAATAAAGTTGAGCAATGTGTGAAAGACATTAGACATTGGGTGCTATTTAACGTCTTCCTGCTTAATCCTGATAAGACAGAAGTTCTGGTCATAGGACCACAAGTAGCTAGAAGTAAGCTTTCTGATCACACTGTAACTTTAGATGCCTTTCTGTTCCATCAAATGCAACAGTAAAAAGACCTCGGTGTGATTATAGATTCCAGCCTTTCATTTGAAGCTCATGTAGATAATAATCACCAGGATAGCTTTCTTTCACCTTAGAATATTGCCAAGATAAGAAACATATTGTCACTAAATGATGCAGAAAAACTAGTTCATTGCTTTTATCACGTCTAGGTTGGACTATTGTAACGCCTTACTGTCTGGTTGTTCAATTAGGTGTATAAACAAGCTTCAGTTAGTACAGAATGCAGCAGCGAGAGTCCTCACTAAAACCAGAAGATACGAGCACATCACCCCTATCTTATCTACACTGCATTGGCTCCCTGTGAAATTTCACATCGATTTTAAGATACTACTTCTGACATTTAAAGCACTAAATGGTCTCGCGCCACAGTATCTGAGTGAACTGTTAGTGTCTTACGATCCAGCCACGCCTACTTCGATCAAAGAATGCAGGCTGCCTGTCAGTACCACGTATTATTAAAACTACAGCAGGGGGCGGAGCTTTTTCTTACAAAGCCCCAAAGTTATGGAATAGTCTTCCTATTAATGTTCGGGACTCAGACACAGTCTCAGTGTTCTCAGTTATCTCTCCTTCTCTCTCTCTTTGTTGAGCTACACAGATCCTGAATTGCCAGCGATTTATTTATATATAATTTATAAACTATATAAATTGTATAAACTTTTTTGTGTGACTCATAAACATTTTAAACCTCACTGTCAGATTCATGAACTCTGTAAAGCTCTGTCAAATAATACGTGCTGTAATCTCCTGTATCAGACGCTTATATCCAGCAAACCTTCCTGTAAGAGGCGTAAATTCTGTAACCCTCTTTTTCCTGTGATGAAACTCTGAAAATCTTTTTATCAGATATGAAAAGATTTGTCACCGATCAGACTCTACAACACTCTAAACCTCTTCAGCAAACTCCGAAATGATGAAACCCTCTCTATCCGGATCCACATCATCTCCACCTGTGAGGAAACATCGAATTTGTCTTTGAGACAGCGTGTGCAAACCTCCTCTCTCTCTCTCTCTCTCTCTCTCTCTATTCCTTGTTTTTTGTTATGACTCTTCCTATCTTTGTGATGAACGTGATATGCAAAAGGAAGAGGAATAAAGAGAGACAGAGACAGAGAGAGAAGCTGATAAATAAGTGACTTCAAAACTTCAAAAGAAAAAAAAAATCCACAATCAGAAAAAGGGGAGGAGAGAAAAGATAAGCGCTAGTTTTTAAATTACAAGAATGCCGAAGAAGAAAAAGACTCAACTTCCTGTAGTTTATCACTTCCCGTGTTTTATTTGATCATTTCCTGTACTTTATTTAATCTAAACATTTTAGTCTCTTGGGAGTAACAGTGGTGAGTGTTTGCAAGCAAAAATGATAAAAAAAAAATTTTTTCAAAGAAAATTAGAGAACATCCAGCGAGAGAGAGAGAGAGAGAGAGAACGAGTGTGTGCTGATCATCTGCCGTATCATCTAAACATGACACAAAAGTTAATTGTGCACAATAGGCTTTTAGTCACCTTCTCACTTATGTTATAGCAGCTATAATCAGCCATTCACTGGGTTCATCTGCCTCTCTTGTACTCTCTCTCTCTCTCTCTCTCTCTCTCTCTCTCTCTCTCTGTGTGTGCAAGTGAATAAGCCAACAACAACAGCAAAAACCCAGAGTCAAATAACTGAGAAACCTCCGACCCCAAACTCCCCAAACAGCACTACTGTACTTCCGAGCGAGCCTCCTTTCTTTTCTAGTAAGAGAGATTACTGCCCCTGCCCCATGCCCACCTCCTCCATACTGTCTCATACCAAGAGCAGTGCAGCCCCAGGTCTCAAGTTCCACTAAAGCATGCGCTGCACTTCACAGACAGAGTATTTACAGAAGGGACTTTTGTATCTTATGTTGATGTAAATTACAATTAACGCAGCAGCTTCTCCGAGTCTGAAGGGATGCGAAACTTAATTGAACCGAACATCAACCTCAGTGTCACGCTTGCTCTTCATCCATGCAGACCATTTTCTTCTTTTTTTGTCGCCTTTTTTTTTTTTTTTTTTTTTTTGGCATCATGATGTTAGATGGAGACATTAGTGTGTTCATGAGGGGGACCAGTAGATCATGTGACCTCCAGGGGTTTCTGGAACTGACACACCTCGCTGTTGGAGTGATAGTTAGTGGACGGCTTCTCTGACTAAAGACTAATAATGATGTTCAATTCCGTTTAAATTAACCACATTATACTTTTAATTTCTAAATACATTTAATAAGGACTTTAATATATGTTTTTTTTTAATTATCAAACTGAAACAGAAGTAATGTCAAAATAATGTAGCAGACAGACATTTAATAAAAGATAGTTTAAAAAAAAATAACATGCTCAGAAAATGATCAAATAATCATATAAAATATAATATTCTTTATTCAACAACAATAATAACTTATATATATATATACTGTATACATGTTAAAAATCCAAGGATTCATGTGGAGTTAGATTTATGTAACATAGCGCTGATAAGCAGCACTGAAAATGATGTGTGTGTGTGTGTGTGTGTGTGTGTGTGTGTGTGTGTGTGCGTGCGTGCGTGCGTGCGTGCGTGCGTGCGTGCGTGCGTGCGTGCGTGCGTGCGTGTGTGTGTGTGTGTGTGTGCGTGTGTGTGTGTGTGTGTGTTTAACCCAAGCAAGAACAGAACTACTTCAAGCCACCCTTTGGGAATCCTGCAGATTATACAATTAGAATAATTACACTAACCGGGGAGAGCTTTAGGCAAATAAACTCGACTCACAGGATTGAGTAATGCGTGACGGTAATAATCCTCCTGTTGGTTTTTTAATATGTACTTAGTGGGATGAGTGGGAATGTATTTAAACAGGTCCATGATACCTTCATTTATAGAAAATACCTTTAACTGGAGGTGTGTTTCCTGAAACAAACACTGTGTTCACATGGAACTGATGAATGAGAATTAAAAAAAAGGGGGGGGGGGGGGGCATTTATGAACACATTTTAACTTGTGGTATTTTGGGCTATATTGGACACACACACACACACACACACACACACACACACACACAGAGTGATATTATTATGGAGTTTGGTTAAAGGACGTGTCTGACGAGCCGCTGGCGCAGTAGCGACGCCTCCTTGTTGTGTCACGACCGATCGGACCTGGGATTATCTGAGGAGCCACGAGCGCCGCCATCCAACACCAACACACTGACACTTCCTGCGTCTGTATCCGTTCCGTGCTTCAGGTAACCGGCACATCCTGTTTTGTTTTATTTTTATTTGTTTATTTATTTATTTATTTATTTGAAAAGTGAAGCCTCTTTGCGGAAACATTGGAAAACGTAGATAAAAGCTCAGGAGTATCAAGTCAGCAGTCAGCGGGCAGGAGGCGTGTACACCCTGAACAGGGCGTGGCTTCATCTACTTCATGAAAGAGGATTGTGAGGAAAAACCTTTCCACAGTTTAAGAATGTTGCAAAGTTTTATCACCGATGATATACTGTGTGGACAAAACCAAGTCTACTCTACACTTAGTCCTGCTCTAAGACGTCATTCAGTCACCTTTAGCTTTGATTCCACACACTGTGGTGTCCAGTTCCTGTGTGTAAATGATTCCTCAGGCTCCCACAACCTGGATCATGTCCGTGTCATCAGGGATGAAGAAACCCTCCGTAGATGTGATGTGCTGGTGATTCAGTACATTCAGGTGGTCATGTGACTTCATTTGATCTCCACATGACGTTGCCGAGTCTCGACCTGAGCGACTGAAGCGACCCCAGATCATAACACTGTCTCCAGAGGCTCGTACAGTGGACGCTATGCATGATGGGAGCATCGCTTCATGCGCTTCCCTTCTCACCCTGACACGCCCATCACTCTGGAATAGACTCAGTCTGGACTCATCAGGTCACATGACCTTTTCCCATCACTCCAAAGTCCAGTCTTTTATGATCACTAACAAACTGAAGACTTTTTCCTGATGAGCCTCAATAACGAGTGGTTTTCTTGTGGACACACAGAAAATCACAGAAGATTCAGAAGACCAAAGACGGAAGAAGAAGAAGAAGAAGATGAAGATGAAGAAGAAGAAGATGAAGATGAAGAAGATGAAGATGAAGATGAAGAAGATGAAGAGTGCACAATCGTAGTACTTTGGTGAAATCACTCGGTGACGCTGGCCGACTGCATTTTGCAGATCATCTTTAGATACACACTTTGTTCTGAAACCTTGTGCATCCACTAGTTTATACTAATTAAAAACATAATTCATGTCTCTCAAACTCTACAGTTTGCTCACACACTTGTACGATGATCATTTGTTTGCTTTGAAATACTTTTTGACAGTTACAATCATTTACACTGGTAATGTAAGCAAACACTCTGTGTGTGTGTGTGTGTGTGTGTGTGTGTGTGTGTGTGTGTGTGTGTGTGTGTGTGTGTGTGTGTGTGTGTGTGTGTGTGTGTTCTGCCCCTCCTCTTCCTTTTCAGTGTGTATGTATGGGGGGTGTGTGCACATGATCTCCGGCCCCCTTTTCCCTCTACCTGACACGCACACACACACACACACACACACACACACACACTAAGCTCTCAGATTGCTGCACTCAGAGTCTGTATAAGTCACTATTCCAGAGACACACACTCGCTCACACACACACACACACACACTCAGGCACAGAGAGAGAGAGAGAGAGAGAGAGAGAGCTCAGACGTACTTCTTCCTTTCTTTGCTTTCTTTTAACTTAAAACATCACAGTGGATTTAACCTTGGATGTCCTTGGTTTTTATTTTTAAACAATAAAATAAAAGAAATTTTTGATTTTTCATTAACCGGAAGAATTTAGATACTTCTTTTAATGTGAAATCTTTTTGTTGCTTTTTTTTTTTAAGTTATTTAATTTTTCTTTCAGCGATGAAACACCAGGCTGAAGTCTCATAATGTCGTCTAACTTTTTTTAAAAAAAAAAACATTTTTTAAAGAAAATTAAAATAAAGGTTTTCAATCTCATAGAATTTTTTTCTGGATGACGATCAGCAAAATCTCATGCAAGTGACTTTTAAATTCTTTTTGACTTCATCACCATCACACTGAAACCTCGGACGATTTTTGTAAGTATCCTCAGAATCAGCAGCTGTTTATGATTCATTAATTATTATTATTATTATTATTATTATTATTATTATTATTATTGTTATTATTATTATTATTATTATTATTATTATTGTCCTGTCACTATACAACTGAAGAGTTTTTTTTTACTTCTTATGATGATGTTCAGCAAATCTGATGTTGACTGAATTAGTAAAATTCTATCCTAACAGAAATATAAAAGATATTAAACAAGCGATTGTTGTGACTTTGAGTTGGAGCTCGTCGAGTGACGGACGCTGGATTGTCTGTTAAACAAGTGCCGTAGTAACACGCCAAACTTTTCACGCTCCATGTGGTTGTGGCTTCGGCGCCCGTCCAGCCGTCATTATGTTCAGATTTGATTTAAAGTATCTATTATTATTATTATTATTATTATTATTATTATTATTATTATATTTACTGATTCGTTTAGATTAATGAGTCAACATGTTCTCTAATGAATCATTATAATTTTAAAAGAATCAATAGACGTTTTTTGGATTAAAAATAGACTTTACTATATCATGGTGTACAGTAAATGATGCATTATAGATGTAAATAAATATCGTGTCAATAAACGTCAAAGTACAATTCAGCACGGCTTTTAATGAGTCACTAAATGCTTTAAGGAGGAATTTAAGTGCTGTTGTGCTTTCGGATGACGAGTTACATGAGCAGTTAATGATTCACTCTAATCTTTACACTATAACAGAAATAAATAATAAATGATTCAGTGACTTTTGTAATGACAGTAGTTATAATTTTTATTTATTTACAAATCAGTGCGATCATGAATGAGCGTTCGTATTCATTCACCTCCTCTACGTTTCTCCTCCCCTTTCTTTCCCTCTTGCTTCTGTCCATCCAGCGTTACGCGGACGTGAGCGAGAAGACTCTGAGAAACTGACCGGAGGAACTGAAGTGCAGCGACTCGAGCTCTGACTCACTCGCGCTTTGTGTCCCAAAATGAACAATAAGAGACTTTGTACAGAAGGGTTTGATTTCATCGTTATCATCACGCCGGATCGTGTAAAGTATCCAGTGAACACGTTTAAGGTTTGTCAGTGAACTTAGAATCACCTGCTCTGCCTAGCGTTCACATTTTGGATTTTTTCTTTTCTTTTCTTTTTTTTTTTTTTTTGGTCCGAGGTCCAGGAGCGCTGCAGCTTCAAGCAAAAATCCAAAAGCTTTCTCACTTCTGAAAGCATCTTCACCTGAGACTCAGATTCCATCAGGTGAGACGGACGGAACGGATTCGGTGACTGTTTAACATGTTTTCTGCATGATTATCACCATGTTGGATGGCGTCTCGCCGCTGATGAACGCGCTCAGGGTCCCTGACAATACTCGTTTCCCTGACGTCACTCAGCAGGAACGCGTTCACCTCTAAACAGCGCCAGTTTCACAAAAAGTGACCCAAATTTATTGTCTCATTGTCATGCTGAAGGACAGTCGGAGACTTTAAAGCTCAGAAGAAGCTGCATATACATTGGGTTTTTGTGTGTGTGTGTGTGTGTGTGTGTGTGTGTGTGGTCATGTGATCAGGCAAAGTGTCCACCACAATCTTAAGCACACTTGATTTCAAAACGCAAAAGAATTGACGTTCGTTAGACTGATACAGAAGTTCCTCTCCATCGTCATCATCGCCATGTCCAAGTCTTCGGACCACGTGAAACGCCCGATGAACGCCTTCATGGTCTGGTCTCGAGCCCAGCGCCGGCAGATGGCACAAGAGAACCCGAAGATGCACAACTCTGAGATCAGTAAGCGTCTCGGCGCCGAGTGGAAGCTGCTGACCGACTCGGAGAAGCGGCCGTTCATCGACGAGGCCAAGCGACTCCGCGCGCTGCACATGAAGGAGCACCCCGACTACAAGTACCGGCCGAGACGGAAACCGAAGACGCTCGCCAAGAAGGAGAAGTTCTCCTTGGCCCTGCCGTACGGCGTGCACGCGGAGCCCGAGACGCTGAAGCCCGGCGCCGACTCCCTGGTGCGCACTTCGGACAGGGCGAGGATCCTGTTTGCGCCGTCCATCTGCGCCAACCCGTACTCCTTCCTGGATTTCGGATCCAAGATGTCTGACTTCTCGCCGCCGCCGCCTCCCCCGCCCCCTTTTCCCCCGGCGATGCCGTCCTTCCCGTATCCGTCCTCGCTGGGTTTCCCTCATTTTTCCGGTGTCCACGCGCACACGAGCGCACACAACCCGGCCTTTTTGATGCCCTGCAACTGCAGCGCATGGCCTTCATCGTCATCTTCGTCTTCTTCGTCGTCTTCATCGTCGTCATCGTTTTCAACGCCTTTAGCGTACATCCTGCTGCCGGGCGTCGGGAAAGCGCCGATCGAACCGTATCACGCTTACGCCGCTGCGTTATGAGACGGCGCTATAAAACAAACAACTTTTGACTAACAGACAATACACATGTTCATGAAAAATGTGTGTGTGTGTGTGTGTGTGTGTGTGTGTGTGTGTGTGTGTGTGTGTGTGTGTGTGTGATGTTTTAGCCTGTAAGGCAAAAAAATGTAGAAATGTTTAAAGGTTTAAAGAGAGGAAGTGTGTGTTTGTGAAGTACTGTAAGCACTGTAAACACTCTGTTTGTTCCTCTGACGCCGCGCCGCTACACTTCCTCGGTTGCTAACGACGACTCACAACGTTTCCTCTGACACTGGAGACTCCTTCTGTACATCTCACATCAACATCGCCATGGCATCTTTTTTCTTATCGATT
>CM059209.1:1188573-1196073 GCA_030347435.1 Clarias fuscus | reverse complement strand
GATTAATAGAAATGTAAATACATTTAAAATGCTAAATTCTATAAGTAGGTAAAGATTAATTCATCAACATCGCTGACCTCCTGCAGTTCAGTGTAGTGTGTGTGTGTGTGTGTGTGTGTGTGTGTGTGTGTGTGCATGTGCACTCCCAGCAACCATTTTAGGTGAGTACTTACACACTCCACGGTGTGTATCTTTCAGCTCGCAGGAGGAAAAAAAATTATCTAAAGCCACACATTTAACACCTGGGCGTGTCGAATCCGAGCTTCACAGGAGTGTCTCACACACACACACACACACACACACATACACACACGCATATGGTGGCCTACTTTAAACATTATATATATATATATACATACATATATATATATACATACATATATATATATATATATATATATATATATATATATATATATATATATATATGAATATACAGTATATATAATTCAACTTTGACAGGAAGTAATGAATACTGAGTGGCCCAATAGTCTGGATCTAAAAAATTTTTCTAGACCTGACAGCACTTCCGTTTTTCCTTTGGACGGATCTACTGTCAGAACAATCTGTGCACTAAAGGAGGAACATCATCAGGTTTGATCACACAAGTGCTCCGGTAATTTATGCTTTTAAGACATAAGTGTAGTGTGCAGTTAGAGAAAGTGAATAAAAAAGAAACTGTTTAGAGGAAACAGATTGTGCAGTTTTATAATATCTCAAACGTTAAGACTTAATAAATGTTAAATTAAAATCTCTCGAATGGGACTGACGCTGCGTGCAGTGGGCGTGTAGTCTGGGGACGGCGGGGCTCGAACCCGGATCCTCAGATCCAAAAACCGACCTCCTAGAGCCTTAGCTGTCTCAGCCACCACTCACACGTCTTACAACTTGAATGTATTCATGTAAAAATAGTTCCACTTAAGCACACAACTTTGGTTTTTGGAAAGAAAATTCTAGATTAATCCCGTGTTAACACGTAAATATTGACGTCCGTAGTAACCTGGTAGCTGTTCTGGTAGCTCCGCCCATTTTGCTACCTAAACCAGTCTCTAAATGCAATATAACCAGTAGGACATCCACACTACAGTCCCTGAAAGTTCACTGACTGAGGGGCGTTCAGGTCAAAGCAGGACTTTTGATTGTGCAGAATAAGAGAACACAGTCCTGAGAGTACAGGACAGATGTACACACAGACAGATGCGTCTCCTCCACAAGTCTGTTGTCAGTGATCAGACGCTGTACTCTCTGAATTTTCACAGAGCGACTGCAGTTCTGCAGTTCTGTGTGTTTCTGCAAATGTTTTATTAAGGGCGAGCCAAGAGTCATAATCTACGTCCAATAAAGGTAGGCAGAGAGAAACAGGAAAGAGCCAACAAATAGTCCAGTAAACAGACAGATAGTCCAACAGACATGCAGGTGGTTCAAAAGGCATCGAGATAAACCTACAGACACAGACAGACACTTTAGTAAAAAAGACAAATGGTCCATTACACAGACAGGGAGTCCAATAGACGAACAGGTTTTTATTAGAAAGTCAGTTAATTCAATACACAGGCAGGAAATCCAATAAAGAGACAAGTAGTCCAATAGACAGACATGTATTTCAACAGAGAGACAGGTATTACAACAGACAAACACTTGGTTTAATAGACAGACACTTATTCTAACAGTCCTACATACAGACAGACAGGTATTTCTATAGACAGTCATGTAGTCCAATAAACAGACGAGTAAAACAGTAGTCCTACAGGTAGTGCAGTAGACAGGCAGGTGGTTGGACACGTGGGAAGACCAGTCATCAAGCGCACAACCCCACATCTACACCTCTACAAGCCTGGCTTCCCTGTCCACCGTGTGCAGAAGACGCTGTTTATTATCTTCTCACAAGTGATCTTTTGGACAGTCGGGTCAAAAAGACGTCTCCATACATGAGGGCAAAGTCAGCTGTCAACTGAACAAGGTCAATTTAACAACAAAAAAAACTAGGTAGTAGCAGGTCTGGACACAGCTGCAGGTCTACTGTACAACCAGTCACGTGACCCGGCGTGGCAGAACGAAATGAATCACATGAACCTGTCATGATCATCAGCTCGTCTCTGTGATGGGTGTGTCGAGAATCCCAGCTCGGACAAAACAACTCACACTAACAACAGTCTCAACCACTCGCTCAGTCCTTCATCACCTCGCTTTTCCCTCTCACCTGGGTAATGAGATCATAAACCTGTAAATGAAAAATCTGCCTTTATTTATAAAAAAAAAAAAAAAAAGTTCTTTCAGCTGCTCCTTCATGGGGACGCCACCAGGTCGGCAAACAACGTGGCCCAAGTTTTACACCGAACGTACCAAACATTACCGTCCTCACGTTGTAACAGGCAGTTGCCTAGTTACGGGCTCCTGGCCTGCGGGGGCGCTGTGGGAGCGATTCACCTTAAAACAATAAAAGAAGAAGAAGGGCTGGGCTAGGTAACAGCAGCCATATCACAGTCGAAGCTGAATGCTATCGCTAACAAGCTAAAGCTAAGCCATTTTAAACCCAAATGCAGGATAGCCTTGTATGATATGCATGTGAGTATTTATGGTTTGATGTGTTTGTATGTGTGAAGCCCGCCGAGGCATTGATATCACCTGGTATTGCTCACTGTGCATTTACGCCTATTCTAGGAGTGTGTCACCTGGTCCTCCAGGGAAAACACATCAGCGGCAGTGTGCACGCGGGACCGGTTCGTCGGTGACCACCGCGTCACCTTAAAGGAGACGTCACTCACGGAGGAAATCGGGTCGTTCTCTGGTTTTTGTTTATTTGTTAATGGACTTGTGTGCAAAGGAGAGAAAGGACTCTAAATCTTTGGCAACACTGCGGACTGTATGAGTGTGATATGCGTGGCAGGTGTATGAGGATGCTAGGCAGAGGTGTGCGGTGTGCACGGGCTCTCAGCCTGTTCCTGACGCCGGCTCGTTTCCCTCGGGGCCGCCGCTTCGCGTCGCGTCCTTTGTTTTCCCTCAGGATCTCACTCGGCCAGCTCGGATCCGGAGTTCAAAACGTCGAATTGTGATTACATTGTAAACCAATAGAAATAAGAGTATCTCTATCGTACTTGATGCACTCAATGGTGATGAACTAGCCAGTTTAAAGTTGTTAAAAATTAACTTAAAAATTAACTTAAAAAGCAAAAACAAGGTAATATAGGTCGGAGCAGTCGTGACGGCAGCCGACCTCACCGGCGCCATCTTGCGTAATGTCAGGAGCTGGGGGGGCATTTAAATCTGCGCTGCTGAAGGCGTTCCTTACCGAGGACCATGAGGTTGAGGAGAAGCGTCTGAGGGAGCGGATCCAGCTCCCTGACGAGAGCATAAGGGACTTTGCCTTTCAATATCGTGCTCTCTGTCTGAGGTGGAAACTGGGGATGACTGAGAGAGAAATTGTACAAGCGACGCTGAGGAACTGTAAGCTCCGCATTGCCAGCCTGCTGCGGAGCACAGTCATCACCATAAGCGAGCTGGTGCGAATCGGAATGCTGGTGGAGAGAGATTTTAACGCCGCCAAAGCATTTCGACAAAGGCAGATCCCCGCTCAAACACCTAAACAGATGAAGGAGAGCAAAAATCCCACCAGCCTCAGTATCGCTCAGGCAAGCCCTTCTTTGTTGATGGTACAACTCACCTTAAATCAGATTCCCTGCACAGCCGTCATCGATACAGACAGTACCTTCTCCCTCTTAACCGAGACGCTGTGGAAGAGGATAAAGAAACCAACTGAAAGGTGGCAACCAGCAAAAGGCCAGACATTCTCATGCTATAGGGCTACAGGTACAGGCTGCAATAGGCAAACTGCCAGCCCAATACTCCTTACAGGGAGTAGAGTCTGAGGTTTGTCTTTATAATGAGAGACAGTGATTTAGCGTTCCCCTGTGTGCTGGGGCTAGATTTTTTGACAGACACCGGTATGCAGATTAATTTTAGCCAGTGCTCCTACTCAATCCCAGGGAGAGAGGGTGAGTATTTCCCGCTTTGTACCTCCACTCACGGCCAAGTCTCCCTTTATGTGGCCAATCCATTGCCCCCAGTGTCTGATGCCTCCAAATCCGCCATCTCCAGCTTGGTCCGCAATGCTTCCCTGTCAGAAGAAAACAAGTGTCAGTTACAGGACTTGTTGCTAGAATGGCAGACTGTATGTACCGACCGAATTGGCCATACCAAGGTCACAACCCACCATATATACACCACCGACGAAAGACCAACCCCGTCCCTGTCCACAAGCAGGACTTTAGAGTCCTCAACAACAAAACTCCGCTGGACGGCTTCCCTATGCCCCAGGTCCACGAGATCTTGGAAGCGCTCTACGGGGCTACCGTGTTCAGCTCTTTAGACCTGCGTAGTGGATATTGGCAGGTGACGATGCATCCAGACAGCATTCCTAAAACAGCGTTCGTCACAAAGAACAATCAATACAAATTTCTCCGTCTTCCCTTAGGCCTGAAAAATGCTGGAGCAACTTTTCAGAGGTTTATGACTTCCATTCTGGCAGAGGCCATCGGAACGTATTGTTTTGTTTATATTGATGACATCGTTGTTTACACTCCATCACTCACCTTAATCACCTCCGACAAGTATTTACACTCCTAGAAGCTGCTGGTCTCACACTCAACCTACAAAAATGCAACTTCTGAAGGAAATATGAAGGAAATATGTCCTTCTCCTTTCTAGGACATATTATATCTGCCGACGGCATAAAAAAGGAAGAAGCCAAGGTAGCAGCCATACAATCTTACCCCGTTCCCTGCAACCTGAAGCAGCTATAAAGCTTGGTCCCTGCAGTTCATCCCCCACTTCTCAGACCGTGCTGCTCCTTTACACGCTCTGAAGAAGAAAGGAGCCAAATGGGTGTGGAACCTCGAATGCCAGTCAGCCTTTGAAGATCTGAGAGTGGCTCTGCAAAACACACCAGTTTTAACAGCCCCAGACTTCAACCGCCCATTCAAGGTGCAGATGGACGCCAGCAACGTAGGCCTGGGGGGCAGTACTCACCCAGGGTCACGAGGATGTCAGTCGCCTACGCCTCCCAACTGCTACATGGAGCTGAAAGCAGATATTCGGCATCAGAGAAAGAATGTCTGGCTGTGGTGTGGGCAGTGGAGAAATGGCGTCAATATCTGGAAGGCAAAGCTTTTACCATCATAACAGACCATGCTGCTTTGACTTGGGTTTTTAATCAGCCGAACCCCTCCTCACGCTTAACACGCTGGGTACTCAGGCTGCAGGCATTGGAGTTTATAGTTCAGTACCGAAAGGGGCAATGCAACACCGTACCGGATTCCCTGTCACAGCGCTGGGAGGAAGAGATCACGAATGCCCATCTGGCAATACACCAAGGCAATGATATGCACTGGGGTCTGCCATGTGACTGGGTGGAGTTGGAAAAATGCCCAGAAGGCGGATAAAGCGCTTCATGCACTGTGGAGAGAAGCAAATATAGATCCTGATGTCAAAAAAATACATTACTGCATCATAAACCAGTTCCTCTATCGCCAGATCCCCAAACAGGCTGGGTGTAGTCTCCTCCAACTGGTAATCCCAACATCTCTGCGGCCTCAGTATCTGCAGTATGCCCACGACAACCCTCTCAGCGGTCATCTGGGGCGGATGAATACCCTAAGGAGGCTACTGGAAGTCGCATACTGGCCGGAGATACGCAGAGATGTCTGGGAATATTGTAAAAGTTGCATCACTTGTCAAAAATACAAACCTCGTATTAGTAAGCTGGCAGGTTTACTGCAAAGCACACCTGTGGTGGAACCCGGTTTTATGTTGGGGCATCTCCTGGGTCCATTTCCGCGTTCATCCTGGCTCAATGAACATCTACTGGTGGTCGTTGATTACTGCAGCAAATGGGTCAATATGTTTCCTCTGAGAACAGCCAAGGCTCACAGCATAGCCAGTATCTTAACTAAAGAGATTTCCACATGGTGGGGTACTCCGACTTACTTCCCAGCTGCTCAACACCATCTGCCGACTCTGGGGCGTCACCCAAAAGCTCACCACAGCTTACCATCCACAGGCTAACATCACGGAACGGACTAACCGAACATTAAAATTTATGATCGCTGCATTCATTAAGGAAAATCACAAGCAGTGGGACCAATGGCTTCCGGAGTTCCGGTTTGCTGTCAATTCGGCATGGCAGGAAAGCACTGGTTTCACCCCGGCAGAGATAGCACTGGGACGCAAGCTAAAGGGAGAGCTGTGGGAGCGATTCACCTTAAAACAATAAAAGAAGAAGAAGTGCTGGGCTAGGTAACAGCAGCCATATCACAGCCGAAGCTGAATGCTATCGCTAACAAGCTAAAGCTAAGCGGAGGACATCGGGCGCGGAGCGGGACGTTCTCTGGTTTTTGTTTGTTTGTTAATGGACTTGTGTGCAAAGGAGAGAAAGGAGTCTAAATCCTTGGCAACATTGCGGACTGTATGAGTGTGATATGCGTGGCGGGTGTAAGGGTGGTGTAAATATACAGCATAATATTAAATGTACATACACTTTAAATATATAATCAATATCTCTGGTGGTCCTTACCCATTATTTCTGTTAACAGCTAGTTACTATAGCAAGAATAGTAGGTGGTTTGTTAAAATGTAACCCTCCAGCTTTCTGACCTGGAGTGGGTCCGGCACTGCATCCAGTGACTGGGTAGTATGGGTCGTGTCAGCCCACCAACAGAGGGACTCGAACCCAGACCCTCAAATCCACAAATCAACAGCCTCGAACTTTAGCCACCTTCATATGTCCCTCTTCCGAAAACTATTCTAAGATTTAAGCTTTTATTCGAGTTTTACCTTGTGTTACAAAGTAGAAGTCTAGAGTTTAGAGAGTGAAAACTAAACACTATCCTGGTACAAATAAAATATTAAATAAATAACTTTATAAACAGATGGAGACGAGTGTAAATGACACGAAAGCCCCAAAGTTTCCCTTCAAAAATGGCTACAACTTTCTTGAAAAAGAACTTTGTGTGCGCGCACATGTTTCTAAATCGAGCACATCATAAAAAAACATTCATAAAGAGGTGACGTGTGTGAACACACACTCAACATCGCCGTGCGATGAGCGGGAACACACACTTACACAAATTTATGGATGTAGGACAGCAGACACACACACTCCAACGTCAAGTCCATTTACACACTCGCGTAACTGCTCCAAAAAACGTCTGTTTGATCAAGTAAACACACACATACACACACACACACACACACACACAGAGTATCCATATTTAAATTAATCACTTGAATAAATATATCTCTCAGGGCTCGTGCTTTCAGGTGTTGAACATTTTCTGGTAATTTGATTTCCGATCGGTTTTGACAGGCAGGTGGGTTTATACACACACACACACACACACACACACACACACACACACACACACACACACAGAGGTGCTTGAAAATGTTCCAATGTGATCAATAAAAAGTAAACATACATCTTGATACGTCAGCTCAGGGGGGGAC
>CM059209.1:1163573-1186073 GCA_030347435.1 Clarias fuscus | reverse complement strand
GCTCTCTTCCGTCCCCGACACACACTGTTTACTTATCTGCCGAGAACACATGTCGAAAAAGGGAATCCGTTAAATTCGGCCCTGAGGGCGCGGCGCGAAACTTCCGCCTCTTATCTACACGCACAAAAAAAAAGACGACGATAGAGCGACAGATTAACAAATGATTTTTTTTTTTACTCTTCTGCATAAAATGACTGTATATTTATATTTATATTTTTCTTTTTTCCTCACTCTGCCAAACTTTTAATTTAACGCCAGAGCGTTTTCCAGAATATCCTTTAAAAATGGCCGAGCGCACCTCTGAGCCTCGCGATAAAGCCGAGCGAGAGCCGCACTACAAGTCTATCACACACACCTTTATACACATTATACATATTCATACACTACTTTTACAGGTGTATACACACACACACACACACACACACACACAGCCAATCAAAAGTTGACAGTACATATACACACATTCTTATAATATTCATGAATAAGAGAAATAATAAGATTTATTATTAAATCTTCATCAAATAAAATCACTTTATTTTAGTAGGAAAATGTCCATCTTAAATATTTACCTTATCTTAAATATTGTAATTAAGTGTGTTAGGGTGCAGTGTGTGGATTAAAATATTTTATATGTTTTTTTTTTTTTTATCATTTATATACAGTGTCTTACAGAACATTTATTTAAAGCATATTTATATTATTAAAACACTGCAAAAGGTGGACGTGACTTCATACATTAAGTCAATTTGACTCTTCATGTTACAGCACTTAAATTAAAGACGTTCATCCAGGATGCGGATTTGTTTCTGGTTCCTAACTGTAAGTTCTACGGCTTTAGCGTGTTTCTCCACCTATCCAAACATCTACTGCAGGCACCTTGTACAGCTTGCCAGACCAGTAGCATGTCGAGCGGTGAAAGCATGGAGGACTTTACAGAGTTGTACGTTTTTAACCTGCTGAATGCTTTACTTTCTGTATAAATGAGACGCATACTGTGCCTGGTGGTTATAGTGTTATATAGTATCAACCGACGACTCAAAGCCCAGTATGAGAACTGTGGAGCGTGTGCAGAACTCCTGGGCCGCGTCCTATGTACCCAAGCTGGAGTAGCTCGAATCCCAACCGTATTATTTGAGTGCGTTGGTTGGTTTTAGTGTGGGGTGTCGGACTTACCCTAGGGCCTCACAAGACACGAGTGTCCCAAAGCTTTTTGCTCATCCTCTTTATCCCTCCCCGACTCTGGACAGCTTTCACTTTAGTAATATAGTTCTGTACCTGAGTACACTGTGTGTATCTACACTCTCCCGTACACCAGGTGGCAGTGTGCACCTAGTTGGTTTGCGAGCCAGCAGAAAACACAAAGAATAAGAGCACATGGCGTCACATTCTTTTTGTGATGCTTTCACCGTCCTGTGATCAGGGACACCTTTTAAAGTGGACTCGGGGTGTTCAGACTACGGAAACGTACCGCACTTTGGAGGGAAGTGTGCTTGAATCTATAACTGAGTGCCTAGTGTGTAAGCAGCCTTCGATAGTTTGTAGCTTTTAGCCTGACATATCTGTTCATGTCTTGTAGACACAGGAGGAAATGGACATCAGTGTATCACAGAGCAAAGACAAGTGTAATCAGAATGGACATATCGTTCTCCTCCCAACAATGTTCCCGCTTGGAAGGAAGTGGTCTATGGTGCAATGCCATGTGTGATGCATAGCTATCGTTTATTATTACGTGACAGTGGTGTAGGGGTTAGCACTGTCGCCTTGCACCTCCAGGTTCTGGGTTTGATTCCCGCCTCACACCATGCACATGGGGTCTGTGCGCGTGGAGTTTGCATGTTCTCCCCATATGTGGTGGATCTGCGATGTATTGGCACCCTGTCCCGGGTGTACCGCGCGTTGTGCCCTACGTCTCCTGGGATAGGCTCCTGGCCCCCGCGACCCTGTACACAGGATAAACTGGTGTAGACAATGAGTGAGTGAGTAAGTGCTTGTACTGGATCTGGAGGAATTAGCATGGACAGTAGAAGGGACAGTTGAGGTCGTCATTATGAGTCTGAATAGGATCTATTTGGGATTTCAGGTTTTCTTCGACATCCCTGAACCTGATCAGCGACTGCTTTAGGGTGGATTTATGTAGATTCATGTCTGTGTTTGTGCATGTGTGTGGTGCCCTGAGATAGTCTTCGGACCCTGAACCAGGATAAAGCGGTTTCTGATGATTGAATCAAAAAGCCACGTTGCATGTACTGGGGTAGCTGTTATAACTTTCAGGAAGTGCAATGTGTGCAAGTAGATAGCATTGGTTCTGTACACGCAGGCTGAGTGCGAGTGGCTGGGCTTTATCTGAGGGGTGGCGCTTCAGCCGACTCGCACCACTTCCTCATGGGCTGATATCCTTTGTAGTTGTTACAGTTGTTGGACGCGAGCTCGCAGGAGTTTTCCTTGTTCGGAGGCCGAAGTAAATATTTCCTAGACATGAAAGTCTGAGAACCTCAAAGGTCTATACACCAATAAACTCAAGCTGGGGCAAATCCAGGAGCATGGGGTATATACAGAGCGCAGCTTAATTAAAGGACCTGATTCGTACAGTCAGTACAGACGGTAATGTGTAGTAAAGGCACGGATACAGATAGAGAGAGAGAGAGAGAGAGAGAGAGAGAGAGAGAGAGAGAGAGATTCAAAGCATGCGCACTTGCACTCATTGTCATCTTCACATATGAAATCCCCCCCAACGCCCCCCCCCCCTCCTCCCCCAACAGACAAGAAGAGGCTGCAAGCGGCGCTTGTTATTCCCATCTTTCTCTCCTTCATCCTTCTAGTTTTTTTTCTTTCTCTCTTTATTTGCAATTAAATGCATTTCAAATGGAGCAACTGTGCGTAAAGCCGTTGCGATAAGAGAGGCTTTCTCCTCGCCGCCATTGTCCGAGTGTTTTTGCATTTTTACACACGTGCGGAAAACGCATCTCTGAAAAATTTAATCGCCCGCTGTCAGGAAATTAAATTGCATCCTCGAAATCATTTAGGCCTCGTTTTCTCTTTCTTCTTCTTCCTTTTTTTTTTTCCACATTTTCATCCCCTCATATACATATTTCTCTCTCTCTCTCTTCTCTCAAAAGCCGATGTGTGCATTGCAGTGTTCCTCTTATTTGGCTTAGTGGTATGTTTTTGAATAAGCATCCTCCCATTGTGTCCCAACACCCCCCTACACACACACACACACACACACACACACACACACACACACACACAGACTACATTTTATGCGCTCGTCCTCCAGCATTGGGTTCCTGAAGCCCCTTAAAATGCTCTTACAACGATTTTACCGCCTCGGGCGTAACTTTGTAACTCATCACGCCTCGGCTACGCTTAGCGTTATGCTAATACTCTGATCACGAAGCTTCTGCAGGAGAGGGCGCGCGCATAGCTAAGCTAACATGTCTGATTTTTACCATGGTTTCACCTTCTCTAAAGATCTGGGTCTTTTGGTCAATTATTGTTCTTCTTGGAATGCCGGCTGTTTTTACAAATCCATTGATTGCAGGACCTGATCTATTACCCATAATGCACCGTGAGCTAGTGTATATATAGTGCGGTTATATGAAAAAGCTTGCTATTATCTTTACTGATTAGCAAGCTTTCCTTAATTAACATGAACTTGTGCAATGTATTATTTTTCTGTAAATTAAATAAAGAATTGTCTGGGGAAAAAATATGTATTTCACATTTATACATAAAATATCAATTTCAGTAAAACTTTTTAATAAAATGCTGTTAAACCCAATGTATGCATTAAAATAATTTATATGTTAATGTTTTACTCCTCAGTTTGCACTGAAAATTGATATTTAAGATGTAACCTATGTGTTTGGGGCGGAGTCAGGATGGGCGGGCTGGGGGTGCAGGGGCGGTATGAGAGGTGGGCGAGAGTTCTAAGTCATTTCTGTTGTCCTAACTTCCATCTCTAATTGAGTACAACACAGATTATACACTCTGACAACATCTAATAATTTAATCATTTATCCTGGAAATTCAATTAATAGTTTAATTATCTGATTTTACAGTACCGCATTAGTGCACAATCACTGAATTAATGTTGCCATGACAACATCGAATAGTTTCCATTAACAATACATCCCCAAAGTGTTTGATTCCAGTCAGACCACCAAAACAAATACAAATAAAAAATTTAGAAATGACACAATAGCACTATGACCTTGCACCTTCAGGGTCCAGGTTCGATTCCCACCTCGGGTCTGTGTGCATGGAGTTTGCATGTTCTCCCTGTGCTTAGTGGGTTTCCTCCCACAGTCCAAAGTCATGCAGATGCCCTTCAGATCCAGAACGACTGATCATGTTATACATGTAAGACGATATAGGGATAAGGGCCTTTGATCCTGAGGTTTAAACCTGCGACCTTCCCATCAGCAGTCCAACACATTAACCACTGCACTCTCAAACTGTCCATAGTGTGTGTGTGTGTGTGTGTGTGTGTGTGTGTGTGTGTGTGTGTGTGTGTGTGTGTGTGTGTGTGTGTGTGTGTGTGTGTGTTTCATTCTCAAAACTATCTCTCTTTTTTATTTTGAATCTAATAAGGAAAAAACTCTTAGAGAGATTTTACTAATTGCAAGGTCACATCAATGTTAATTAAATGTTGATTTCCTTACATCATGCTATATCTATATCTCTGGGGATGTGTGATTTATTTTAAGGTTTATATCATGCTGTGTAAAAAATCCGTATTAGTATATAAACGTTTTCATTTCAGCTCCACTACTGTCAGATCTGTTGTTATAGAAATGAATCAACAAGCAGAGTATGTGAATAGTCGCTATACGTTATTTTTGTAAAGAGTTTATTCTCATATGAAAAGTCATATTTAACAAAATCTTGTGTTCTGAAAGTTCTGAGAGGAACAGGATGAGGCTGCATGGTTCTCTACATCGCACACACGGCACTAGGCACGGAACATATACAGGATTAGGTTCCTGTTCTAAGCAGAATGCTGCCACCTAGAGCACATCTACATATAGTACACTGCGAACCATACATTTGATTTCTGTCCCATTTGACTCACAGCATGAATGTGAGATGCGAACGGAAAATGATTCACCCTGTTCAGCCGTGTCCAGGAGCAAATCTGTCCTCTCTCATACTCACTATCGTAGCTGATATCTCTCTCCTCCGAGTGCGTTACCTCTCTCTGGGATGACGCGTGAGCAAAAGAGGTCTGCGAAAGACGCACGTGTCTCACGTGCTGGGCGTCACTTTCGCTGGCTTGTTGGCCTGTCGTGGTGAGCGGGCTGGTGGCTCGGGGGGTTCAGGTGACCACACTGGAGAGGAAACTGGGGAAATGGTAAAAGCTTTTTAAAAAAGTGGATCATAGTGGACAAAAACATTAACCTTTTCTGAAACATTAGCCGGTAAGGCCGTAATCATTAATCATTAATTAGCAGACCGATAAGTAACCTCTTTTAGGCTCCGCCCTCTGTGTGGGTCTCACGCTCGTACGCATTTCAATCAGCTGTATGATGGAAAGATCCCGATGGAGGAGCTGCAGCAAGTGCAAAGTGAAGCCGTGGTTTTGTCTCAGTTCCATTCCCGTCCAAATGAAAATGGAGTGCCCGCGATTACAATGTGAGACGCACGTTTCCCCTCATCCAACACATTACGTTCCATAAATCCATAACTAAGAGCCATTAGCGAAACGGATAACGCGCTTCACGTATTAGCATGACAATGAAAATGGTTTGTCGTGTAAATTCCACATCACCTTCATCTGCGTCGTTCCTTTGAAATGCTATTAGCGAGGAAAGATTAGCTATTGTCACTAACTTCAAAGACCGCAGACACTCCACAGCTCAGCATGAACATTTCATCAATACGTCTCTTTTCGCTAAAACAATAGCAATTCCATTGGAACTGGTATTAAGTGCACTTTGCCAGAACCCAGTGCATTGTGTGCGGGTGGAGCGTGTGCGCGCATAATACACACCGGTGCAATTAGGCTCCTGCGTTATGCATTACCTGGCCACTTACTGCCATACTGAAGCGTGCAAAGATTGGAAATGGAACAAAACCCAGGCCGGACGAAAGACGGACGAACGTGAGGTGAAGGGACGCAGGGCGCCGAAAGCGGCGGTGGGAAGAGAGCAGAAGACGCTGACTCGAGGAAACTTAAGGAAACTGCCAGGAATTATTAATTTAAGTAAGAATTAGTCATTCAAATATTCAAATATTAATATTTTAATATTTAAAAATAATTACATTCTCTTTTAGTTGAATATTCAAACAATAATAACCATGTTAGAGGTTTTAGAAAAGAGGTCAAATTGTTGAGCTCTATGACAAATAAAAAAAAGGAAAAATGATTGCTTGCTGTGTCCGCAACACCTCGATGCGCTTACCGCCCGGCCCGAATCAGGAGAAACGGACAAACACACACGTACACATGATGTGTGCGTCTGTGCGTGTGTGCGTGTGTGTATGTGTGTGAAAAGGTGTGGTAGGCATGAGGTTTAATGTTTTGGGTTTTTTCATTTGATTCATTGGGATTTTCCAAAAAAAAAAAAAAACATTTTTGCCCATCTGTTTGATTTTGAGCTAATTTGCGTAATACTTGCTATTCATGATAATGGAAACCTTAAAAAAAAAAACTCTATAACGTTTGTAAATGATTCGGCCACCACACGCAATCAAGTCTAAAGCTGTGGATCCTAACTCTGAAATGATCATTATAGTTAGGCCATGTGCACAGATTCTGATCTGAAAGTAGATTTTTGATGCCTGATGATAAACTTACCAATAAGTAAATAACTGGCAGCCCAGCCTGTCCTGTGGGAGCAGACGTTTAACAGGGAAAGAATATTTGGGGCTTAAAGTAAAACTGGACTCTCGGTTGTGCAGAATAACAGAACAGTAAAATCGTAGTGTTGGGTGATGAGTGTGTGTACAGGATCCCACAGACAGATGCGTCTCTTCCACAAGTTAGTGAAAGGTTATCCATCGATTTTCAAGGATCAGGCGTTCCACTTGCTGGATGTTCAAGAGAACGACTGCAGTAGTCTCCGAGCCACCTCGGCCGAGATCGTCGTTCACGGACGTGCGGCCGTAGACGTCCAGGAGTCTCATCGCCGTACTGTGCGTGTGCAAGTCGTTTGCTCTTGAATCTTCATTCACCAGAAATCTCATCACAAGTCGCGGTTTCACTTGTTAGGCACAGACCTAAAGACAGCACACCAGACCTAGGAGTTTGTGCCGGGATATCAATAGTGGGTGTGTTTAAGTTCAAATAGATATTTCTCATCACCTTAAAGTCCAGTCAAGCTGAAATTCATCCAGCTGTACAATTCTGCTTATTGATAACTACGTTTTAATACCATTGTTTTATTTCAAAAACTTTACTATCTTGAGCAAATAAAAATTTACAGAAATTGTGTTCAATTAATCCTGACAAAACTTCATAAGTCTGTTCATCAGTGCACTTTCTATTGTTATACGTAACTAGGCAAGAGCTGGTCAGCGCAGGGCGATGTTCCTGGACTGCTGCGTTTAGACCCAAATGATAGACACTTGGAACTATATTTTATGTTGTATTCGCCAAGTTCATTTAGTTAATCAAATGTAAAACAAAAACATTTAACAGGGTTTTATTGTTCATTGTTATAACACATTTTTTCAAAATTATTTTTATAGCTGAAGACATCGTGAAAATAATATCCACTATGGTAACTAATGCTGGTATACAGTCAGGCCTATACTGTACATCTTGGAACAGATACAGTAGGTTTTTTGTTTTTGTTTTATCATCTGGCCATTGTTCACCACAACATCAAAACTGAAATGAAACACTAAATATGAATCTGAAAGTCTTGACTTTGCTTGCCTAAAAATTCAGTGTGTTGGTGTCCAGAGGACAAATAACAACAACAACAATTAGCACTGTAATAGCATAATGATGCCAAGCAGCTTACCGAAGTGCCCAACTGAACAAATATACATAATAGCTCTATTTAAAAAATTCTGACCTAGAGGTACAATTATGTATTGCTTATCCTTTGTAGTATAAATTTCCCCCAAAACGTAGCTTAATGGATAAAGTTGAGACAGGCTCATCAACAATCCTGGCATCAGTGCACAGATGTTCCCCTCTAAATGTTGTTTTTGTGTGAGGTTCATAGGTCTAATCAATTAGAGAAGGGTCTGACTCACACAGCTGATCACACAACAGGTTTTGTTCGGCTGTTACTGTTCTGTTTTTTTGGTAGAAATGCACCTTTAAGCTGGTTAACATAGTAGAGAGAAAAAAAAAAAGAAGAAGAAGAAAAACAACAGCAATGACAACAATTCTTCAGGGCCGGAAAGCACCCATACATTAGGAAGATCTGTCATGATTCCTTACAAAGTATCGGACGCAGACGCGGGGTTTTAGTTCAAGCGTGTTTTATTCTCTTTTTTGTTCACTGTTTGCTTGGCACTCTCTCTGTATTTACAAACTGAAAATCAACAAAGAAACAAAAACACCACGGTTCGAAGGTCCCGGGCTGGAGCTGCTGACGAGAGAAACGGCTGTAGACAGCACTAGGCGAAGGTCAGCCCCTCTGGCCGACGAAAGAATACAAAAGCCTCCACCGGAGACGCGCTCGCCCCAACTCTACAGCCTCGGTTACTCCTGAGAGAGGAAGAGAGATAACGAAAGTGGCCCACACACAACGAGAAGACACACAGTGAACAGACAGGGAACTGAGGGATCGGCTGGTTTAAATAGAGACACATGAGGGAGACACAGGTGAACTTGATTAAGTGCAAAAGTGAAGCATATACCCACGCAGTCACACTAGGGGGAGACAAAGAGGCGGCTCACCAGATCTTATCCCCCGGGACTGAGGCGGCACAGGTGTTACGAGATCCAATATTAGGCCCAATATATAGATCTAATATTAGGAAGAAAAGTGAAGATTCGATAGACTTTATTTGCCATTTGTACACCAACCAACAGTATGAGTGCAGTGGAATTCAGTGATAAATAAAGATAAAGTAGAATGAACATTTAATACAATTGTGGTATATTTTTAACGTGATCCCCAGGTGTATCTATCAAAAGAAACTAACAAAATTGTGTTGAAGTTAATATGGAGGTCAGTTCGTTATTGGAGGCTCAAGATGCGGGAGGAAACTTTAGGAAACTCAAGACCTGAACTATGACTAAGTCCTCCAAGAACAGCTGTCTGCATCAACTGAGACGACGACCGTCTTCATGGTAAAGTGAAACCATCCTCACTCACCAAACAGAGCACATGGAGCATCCATGAGACAAGATCGCCAACCAGAAGCGGGACACTAGGACGTGTCAGACAAGTCCAGAGGGCAGAGGTGATAAAGGCATGAACTAGTTTTTCTGCATCATTTAGTGACAATATGTTTCTTATCTTGGCAATATTTCTAAGGTGAAAGAAAGCTATCCTGGTGATATTATCTACATGAGCTTCAAACGAAAGGCTGGAATCTATAATCACACCGAGGTCTTTTACTGTTGCACTTGATGGAACAGAAAGGCCATCTAAAGTTACAGTGTGATCAGAAAGCTTACTTCTAGCTACTTGTGGTCCTATGACCAGAACTTCTGTCTTATCAGGATTAAGCAGAAGAAAATTAATTAACATCCAATCTCGTATATCCTGCACACACTGCTCGATTTTAGCAAACTGGTTTTTCTCATCTGGTTTTGCTGAGACATATAATTGTGTGTCATCAGCATAACAATGAAAACTAATACCATGTTTACGAATTATGTTGCCCAGAGGAAGCATGTAAAGGGAAAAAAGCAGTGGGCCTAAAACTGAGCCCTGTGGAACACCAAACTCCACTTGAGAACATGCAGAATAATCACCATTTAAATCTGCAAACTGATAACAATCAGTCAAATAGGATATGAGCCAGGAGATGGCCATTCCCTTTTACATTTTCAAATCTGTGAAGGAGAATACTATGACAAATGGTGTCAGAAGCTGCACTGAGGTTGAGTAACACAAGCATAGTGACGCAACCCTGATCAGAGGCCCATAGGAGGTCATTTTTAACTCTGTCCTGGCTCTGTGCTGTGATGAGGCATGTTTGTTTACGCTATTCCTATGTAGGTATGAACATAGCTGCTATGCTACTATCTTTTCCAGAATCTTAGCGACAAAGGGGAGGTTCTGCATCGTTCACATGTTCATTGAAGCAATATCATGAGAGAGAGACAGAGAAAGAGAGCTATTGTGATGAATATCAGCATGGCTATGACGTGGTTGTGGATGTAGGCACGGGGAGCGCAGTACAGGTATTGAAGGCATCACATCCGTGATGATATTCAGTACAACAGCAAATTTTAGAGTGTGATATTGCTTTCATACAACAGTTCCACAAGCACCATTTATTATCAACAGATTGATTTGTTTGTTTGTTAGTGTAATTAACAGTCATTAGAACATTAGGACATTAGGACATTCACTAAGCAAAGCCTCTCATCCCCCTCATCTCAAAGTGGATCGCAACCTCAGTGAGAGGATGTAGCAGAACTTTCTAGCCACAGCAAACACAATGAGCGTGAACTGCAGTCAATGCCAGCAGGTCAGCTGGTGTTTTCTCCCCTCCAAGTTCCAAAGGGTAATACTGCAGGTCCTACCAGTACCAGTGATATTCTCTAGTACTCACACTCTGACTGATAAACAGTGATAAAAAATATGTGCAGTACTAAATATTCCTTAACACAGTAGTAACATTTATAAACACAGTAATTCACATTAATTAGCATTAAGTAATAAACAATTATTGACAGCAATAAACAGTAAGACATTGTTAGAGGCAGTAACAAACACTAAAACATTGCTGTTAAATAATCCATAATGGAGTACTAAACTGTTATATTCAATAATAAGCATTAATTACACTAATAAAAGTGAACAGTTATAAACAGTAATAAACTGACTATAGATTTACAGACAGTAATAAATAGTAGCATATTGTTTAATGGAGTAATAAACTGTTACAAGCAATAATAAGTGTTAGTTACAGTAATAAACAATTATCAACCTAAATAAAACTTTAGAAACAATAATAAACAGTTATAGACCATAATAATCAGCAACAGCGGTAATAATAATGTACGAGATGGGGGTCAGAGGGTAATGTGGTTTGTGGCGCCGCCATGTGGTCCCACTCTAACACCGCATATTTCACTCTTTTTCAAGACCTCTGTTCTTCATTATAATTTCTTGAAACTGTCTCTCATTTTGTTTAAACTTTGATAACAGTGATACATACAGTATGTCACAAAAGTGAGTACACCCCTCACATCTCTGCAAATATTTAGTTCTACCTAATTACCTATACCTAATAATGACTAATTGTGCTCAATTTGTACATTTTCTCTTAGGGGTGTACTCACTTTTTTTGCCGGGGGTTCAGCTATTGTTGGCTGTATTTTTAGTTATTTTGAGGGGACAATAAATTTACACTGCTATACAAACTTTACACTGACGACTTTTCATTTATGCAGTGTTGTCCTATGAAAAGTTAGAACTAAATGTTTGCAGAGATGTGAGGGGTGTACTCACTTTTGTGACATACTGTACATGATAATTAATGATATAATAGACATTTGAAACCTGTCCACAGAATCTCTATCTCCTATTCAAACCTCACCACCATGGGCAAGACGAAAGAGCTACAAGATTGTAGACCCGCACAAGGCTGGAATCGGTTGATCTGGAGCTCCATGCAAGATTCCACCTCATGGGGTAAGGGTGATCATGAGAAAAAGTGACGGAGCAGCCCAAAATTACACAGGAGGAGCTTGTGAATGATCACAAGACAGTTGGGACCACAGTCACCAAATGTGTTTCCATTGGTAACACAACACGCTGCCATGGACTGAAATTATTCAGCGCTGCAAGGTCGCCCTCCTCAAGAAGGCACATGAACAGAACCATCCGATGTCTGCCAATGAACAGAGAAGGATTGGGAGAAAGTGCTGTGGTCCAATGAAAAATTGAGCTCTTTGGCATCAACTCTAGGAAGGAAATGCTGACGATGACCCTAAGAACACGATCCCTACAGTAAAGCACGGAGCTGGGAGCGTCATACTTTGGGGCTGATTCTCAGCTAAAGGTACAGGCCGACTTTGTTGTATTGAAGGCACAATGAACGGGGCCATGGATTGCAAAATTTTGGATAAGAACTGCAACAGATTTTTTTTAAATGTTGGAACATATGCACTGCTGATCTCTCTTTAATATCTCACTTTTTCTTTTAGCAACACTCAGTATGTGTTGAGAAACAGAAAAGAGCAATAGTTTTTATTGTACATGGAAACTTTGTCCATTCTTACTGAATGTATGTCTGAACAGTCTTAGGTCTCCGTCATTACACCGCACTTTTTCACTAAGGGAACATTTTAACTCCACAGCCACACTGTTCTCACATTGCAAAATGTACGTAGCAATGTCCTGCTGGAATAAACAGGGACATTGGTGAAAAAGACAAGTCCATGATGGCAGCATACAGTATAATGTTTCAACATGAAGGTGGTGTCCTCACAATATGTGCAAGTTACCCACATGATGATCACTAACACACCTCCACACCATCATGGCTTTTAAACACGTCTTTTGCACTGAGCAAAGACCAACACCTCCAAAACAGGTCTGAAGTGTGGACGCATCACGCCACAGCACACTCTTACACAAATGAGCTCGGGCCCAGAAACGTTCTCTGCGATTCTGGATGTTGTCACACATGGCTTGTGCTTTGCTCTGGAGAGTTTTATCTGCTTTTAGAGACGTAATGACAAACAGTGTTTACAGACCACGTGTCCCTCAAGCGTTCCCGAGCCCACACCATTAGATCTTTTATTGTCCGATGTGGGATTTGGACGCAGTGCCGCTTGAGGGACGTTCAGTGTTAGCTTCGCTCTTTGCCTGCCACACACACAGATGTTCCCAGAGACTTGAATCTTTTGATAATGTTATGGATGTTGTTTAACAGCACACTGAGCAGCATTACTCTTAAACAGATCGTTGCTTTTGAAGGATCGAGCCTTTCAATATTTCCTCTTTTAGAACCAATCATGACGACCACCTGTTGCTAATTAACCTGTGTATCAGTGGCAGTGTTGGGTGTAACGCGTTACAGGACTCGGATTACTGTTTTGATGTAACGAATAGTCTAACGCCTTAGGTCCCCCCATTCAAGTTACTTAAGCACTATTCGGACGGGACTAGTTTTACTGGGGGACGTTAGAGAAGTGTCATGTCTCCTGGAGAAGAATCAGACGCAGATGCAGATTCCATGTTCACAAAGTATAATCTTTTTTTATTTCTTTTTTCACACTACACACAATGTCTCAGGGCGCGAGTTTACGGCACGGAAGGTTCAGGTGAAGGTCCCTTGTCGAGAGCCATACTCTATCGCCTACCTGGAGCGGAGGACTTTCCCTTCGTCGTCTATCGGCAAATTTCTTAAAGCGACGAACTGCTTGGGAGATTTTGGTATGGGCATCTTCCCATACTTTTTCCGCTCTTTTAAACCAATCGTCCACCATAGGGACTTCGGTGGGTGTGTTATCCCAGGGACAGAGCGGGGGCTGATGCCCGAGTATACATTGGAAGGGCATTAGGCCGGTAGCGGAGTGACGTAGTGAGTTTTGTGCATATTCCGCCCAGATTAAACATTCTGCCCATTCGTGTTGACAGCTGCTACAATATGCTCGAAGATATTTTCCGAGTTCTTGGACAGTCCGCTCTGCCTGCCCATTAGACTCGGGATGATAGCCCGACGTTAGGCTAACAGTGGTTCCCAATTTCTGAAAGAAAGCTTTCCAGACTCGGGCGATAAATTGGGGACCACGATCAGATACTATATCTTCGGGGATGCCATAGCAACGAAACACAGTTGTAAATAGGGCTTCTGCCACCTGGAAGGCTGACGGGAGGGAGCCGAAGGGGATAAATCTGCATCCCTTGGAAAATCGATCGATCACTACTAGAATAGTGGTGTAGCCCTTAGAAACGGGCAGATCCGTGACAAAGTCCACGGAGATATGGGACCACGGTCTGTTAGGCGTGACTAATGGCATTAATTTCCCAACCGGCAGGTGTCTAGGATTCTTTGATGTCGCGCAAACTGCACAGGATGAAACCACTGTTCCTACTGACTTCCGCATATTCGGCCACCAGTACTTTGGTTCTAATAGCCGAAATGTACGAACCGTCCCGGGGTGCCCGGCCGCTACACTAGTGTGTGCTTGGATAATTACCTGCTCTCGTAGTGACATCGGCACGTAGGTTCTTCCCGGAGGGCATTGTCGCGGTGCGGCGTGGGACCGTGCCGTCTGCGCGATCTCCGAGTCGAGGTCCCACATGATCGGTGCCACCACGAAAGACGAAGGTAGGATTGGCTCGGGTTTTGATGGTTCCTCAGGGGCTGTGTAGCACCGGGATAAAGCATCCGCTTTCTTATTTTTGGAACCGGGACGATAAGTGATAGTGAAGCGGAAGCGAGTAAAGAACAGCGCCCAGCGGGCTTGGCGAGGGTTTAATCGTTTTGCCTGTTGGATGTATTCTAAGTTGCGGTGATCGGTCAGGACTAAGAATGGGTGTTCGGCTCCCTCTAGCCAGTGCCGCCACTCCTCTAACGCCGCTTTTACTGCTAACAGTTCGCGATTGCCGATATCATAGTTGCGCTCAGCAGGTGTTAGTTTACGCGAGAAGAAAGCGCAAGGGTGGAGTTTTTCTGGGTTGCCATGACGTTGCGACAGCACCGCTCCAACCCCCACTTCGGAGGCATCGACTTCGACCAAAAAAGGCTTGGTTGGGTCGGGGATTTTTAGTATCGGTGTCGTAGTGAATGCTGTCTTTAGATATTGAAAAGCTCTGCGTGGGCCTCCGAGTGGCGCAGTGGTTAAAGCGCTCGCCCTATCATCCGGAGATCCTATCATCCGGAGATCCTATCATCCGGAGATCGCTAGTTCGAATCCCGGGTGGTGCTGTAACCTCTCGCAGCCGGAGGTCTAGAGAGAGCTGATTGGCCGAGCTCTCTCAGAGGGGAGGGATGAGAGGTACTTAGTGCTCCCACATTAATCACGGCTCTACAGCCAGTCAGGGGCGTCTGTGAGCTCGCGCAACGGAGGGAGTGGATAGCGCTGTCCTCCGAGTGTGTTACGCCGCCCCCAACGGTGCGCGAGCGAGCAGTTCGAAAAGATGCGGTCGGCTGGCGTCACGTGGTTCAGAGGAAAACACGTGATAGTCTTCGGCCCTCCCGGCTGAGTGGTAGTAGTAGCCTTAATGTGGGAGCCCCCTAGTGACGGGGAGGAATTGGAATCCAAAAAAAAAAAAAAAAGAAAAGCTCTGCGTGCTTCCGGCGGAAACTCACGCAGACGCTTAGGCTTCCCCTTTAGAAGGGTTGTGAGCGGCGCTGCCAGCATACTAAATCCTCGGATAAAGCGTCTGTAAAAGTTAGCGAACCCCAGAAAACTCTGTAGCGCCTTTACCGATTGGGGTTCCGGCCATTGTTGCACCCCCTCCACCTTAGTCGTCTCTTTATATTCAATATAAATAGAGGCGTCTCGGAGTTGGTTGATGGCGGTCGGTACCAACGGTAGTGGGTGCTTGTATTTCACTGTTACTGCATTGAGACCCCTATAATCAATACAGGGACGTAAGCCCCCCCCTTTCTTATCGATAAAGAAAAAACCTGCCGAGGCGGGTGACGTGGACCTACTGATGAGCCCCTGCTGGAGAGCTTCACTCACGTATTCCTCCATAGCCCGTGTTTCCTCCACGGACAATGGGTAAATACGTGAGCTCGGCGGTGTTTTCCCCGGCAAGATCTCTATCGCGCAGTCCCACGGCCGATGAGGGGGAAGTCGTGCGGCCGCCCTAATGCTAAACACGTCTTGAAACTGTGCATACTCTGATGGTACCTGTGTTGATACTAGGGCTTGCGGGCTTTCAATTAAGGTGGTTTGGACCGTCAATGTCGGCGGTATACACTTTTTTGCACATCTAGGGGCCCAGGATAGGATGCGAGATTTTTCCCAATCAAAATTGGGATTATGAGAACTGAGCCAGGGTAGACCCAGCACGACGGAATGATCTGACCGAGGGAGGATGAAGAATTTTAGTTCCTCGGAGTGACCGGGAAAAGTTAATCGCAGTGGCGCCGATATCTGTTTAATAGGCGAATGTCGAAGGTTATGACCATCCAGAGCTTTAATTGCGATAGGGGCTGGTAGCTTCGACAAGGGAGCCTGTAGCGAGGAAAGAAGAGAAGAAGTTATAAAATTTCCAGCCGAACCAGAATCTATAAGGGGGAAAACACACAAAGAACGGTTAAAATACGATAATTGAGCTTGTACACAGAATGAGTGATGGGTGCGCGGGGATGTGATGCGGATTACTTTTTGTAGTAATGGGCAATGAGTTATGCAATGTTTGTCCCCTCCGCAGTATAAGCACAACCCCGATTGTATACGCCGCCTTCTCTCCTGGGCAGTTAGGCGGGAGGTGCTGAGGTCCATAGGCTCTCCCGGAGTACCTTCCCGGGGTTCCGTCGTGGGGGTGTTGAGGCTAGAACGACGGTTAAACTCCTGCCGTGTGGGGGCGGTTTTCGGGGAGATGTGTCATCTCTGGCTACGGAGGTGCTGATCCAGTTTGATGGCTAGCGTGATACATTCGTTCAGGGACATGCCCGTGTCCCGACAGGCTAATTCCAGCTGGACTTCGGGTTGTAATCCGTCTCTGAACCTTGCCAGGAGACTGCGGTCACACCAGCCACTCTCCGCAGCCAGTACCCAAAACCGGATCGCATAATCCGCGACGGTGGCCGTCCCCTATTTCAGCCTCAGCAGCTGTTGTTCCCCCCGTTCTACCCTAATCGGGGTGATCGAATACCGTGCGGAACTCTGAGAGAAACTGTGGGTAATCCTTTGCGGCGATCCCGTCTACGCTCCAAACTGCCGCGGCCCAATCCATCGCTGCACCTGTGAGCTGTTGTGTGACGAAGCTGATTTTCTGTAGATCCGTCATCTCCGGATACTCCGCGAGCCACAGCTCACAGGCCAGGAGAAACCGCTTGCACCCCTCCAGATTTCCATCATACCTTTCCGGGGGGTTAGGGCGGGGTGGTAGCGATGTGGAGCGCGAACCAGGTGCGCAGAGAGAGGGCAAGCGGTGCATGAGTTGTTCCATCCCGCGCGCCAGGTCATTCACCGCGCGGGCCAGCCCGTCAATCTCGTGTTGTTGACCCCGAATGTAATCGAGGATTGGTGCCTCCTCCTCAGGAAGAGGGGTTCCTACTGCGTCTGGAAGGGCCTGTTCATCTGTCATGTCTCCTGGAGAAGAATCAGACGCAGATGCAGATTCCATGTTCACAAAGTATAATCTTTTTTATTTCTTTTTCAAACTACACACAATGTCTCAGGGCGCGCACTGCGGTCCTGAGCTGACCCTCCCAGGCCGGGTCTGCAGGTGGGCGAACGGAAACAGTCTCACACGTGAGGAGAAAGATAACGAAAATAATGCACTTGCAAAGTCCATTCGGCTAGTGAAGGATTTTCCTATTCTCCAAGGATCCTTCACCTGCAGACACGCTCAGTCCTGGGAGTGAGACGGGGAGAGGAGACAGAACGTTTAACACACAACATGTAGACAAAAACCAGGTGAAGACAAGACGTGTGCACAACAGTGAACAGGCGAAGCCCTACGGGTTCGACTGGAATAAATAGTCAGACACACAAGGAGATCACAGGTGTTCGTGTTTAGTGTTTAAGTGCTGGTAGTACATACATAGACACACTAGGTGGGGACAAAGTATCAACTCAGTAATCCGGGGAACTTGATCTTATTCCCCTGAGCTGTGGAGGTACAGATGTTACAAGAAGTTTCTGTTTCACTGAGGGACTTTGTGATTTTAATCCCGTCCGAATCTGCCATGTCTGTCTTCTTCTCACACGACCTCTAAAAATTCCAGAGCAAATGACCTCCTGTTTTTCAGCAAACTCGTCGGTCCTCTGAGAAAGCTAATCCCGTCCGAATGCGAATGACTGTGTTTGCCGAAAATGGAAAAAAAAAAAATTCCAAAACGCGTTTTCTTGTGTGTTTTGGTCAAAATGTGTTTATTCCAGTGGGAAGTTCTATATAAAACCATATAATGTTAACATTTTGTTAAAATTATGTTTTAATTTTAATTGTATTATTTTTATTAATATTATAAATGTATAAAATGTAAACAAGTTAGGATATGTTTACATTTCAAATTGCTTCAATGTAAATGAACTCGGTTTCAAAACACATTTGATCAAATTTCATAAACTGTGTTCAATAGCAGTTTTTCAATTATATTACTGAAATGCACTTTTATATAGGTTTACAGCATGTCAACTGCAACCCAGTGGCAGGAAGGAGCGCGCCAGCACCTTCTGGGAGACAGATGTGCTGCAGAAACTGAGTGGTGGTAGCTTAACTTCAGAATGCCAGAGGAGGCTTTCTTAAATCTCTGTGACCATCTTCGTCCATAGATAGCAAAGCAAACCACGACAATGAAGACCACTGTGAGTTTGGAAAAAGGTTGCTCTGACACTTTACAAGATAGCAAGTAACATTGAATTCCATGATATTGCAAACCTCTTTGGAATTGGGGTGAGCACTGCCTCTGGTGTGTTTTGGGAGGTGTGTAAGGGTCTCTGCCAACTGAAAAGAGAGTTTATTGGAATTCCAAAAAGTGAAGAAGATATGAAGGCCATAATCACAGGATTTGAAGAGAAGTCAGGGTTCCCCGTGTGTGCTGGGGCCCTTGATGGAACACACATCCCCATCCTAACACCCTCCAGCTTTCACACTGATTACTTCAACAGTAAGGGGTGCTACAGAGTGATACTACAGGGTTTTGGTTGACCAGCGGTACATGTTTCAAGATTTTGATGTTGGCTGGCCAGGGAAGCGCCACGACATGCAAAGCTGGAAAATGGCTCATGCGTTCCATCATTTACCAAAACAATACAAGGTGTTGACATTCCTTTACTGATTGTGACTCTGCCTATCTCGTAACGTCATGAAACCGTTCCAGAAGGATTTGCAAGAAGGCCCCAACTGCAATTCAATGCATGTCTGAGTAGGGCAAGAATTCATGTGGAACATGCTTTTGCCGTCTAAAGGGCAGATGGCGCAGCCTAATGAAGTGCAATGACAGTCAAACTAAAAACATTAAGTTTATTGTTGCTGCTTGCATTGTGCTATACAACTTTTGTGAGTCTTGAAGCTGTATTCCCCCACAGCAGCGGAGCACAGCAGAGATGCCTGAGGAGGAAGAAACGGAGCAGGAACATGAAGCTGATGAGGGTACCCCTTGTTACACACTTTCTGGAAAGTATTTAAAAGTTTTTAAAATTTTCACTATGGTGTTCACCAACTATTCAAATACAGAATATTTTAAGACCTTTGCATTTTTAAATTTCAATGTAATTTAAAAATGTACTATAAATACCATTTAAAACAAGACAGAAATGTTGAAAGTTACATGCAAACTTGTGCTGGCTTATTGGGGGGGGGGGGGGGGGGGGATGGCACTTACACCCGACCCCCCCCCCCCCCCCCCCCCACCCCCCCCAATACCTTCCTCCTCTGACCTTTGACCTCTGTCATCTTCAGACGCTGTAATTGCGTGGTCTCCTGATGGCTCTGCTATACAGATGAGTGTGAACAGGTAAAAATTTACAAACATGTACCGCTCGGCCTATGTAAACAAAGCTAAATACACTAATACGGGGTCGAGAATCTAAATAAAGGTTGGCTATATTTACTTCCGGTGTAGTACGAACTTTGCAGACCAAGTAAAGATGCGACACCACAACAAATACTAAACAAACCCAAAGTGTATTTTAGTGAAAAATATAAACCAATGTGCACCGATGAAACCAATATATACAAATATACACAAAAAGAAAGAATGTGAAAATGTGTGTGTATGTATGAAAGTCCAGGTCGTCCGTGTTATTGATGTGTGTGTTGAAACTGGTGTCGGGGAGAGATGGCTCGGCTCACGGGTATAAGATGGCTGATCCAGAAGCACGAGAAAACGGAATGAGAGGGTATTGTAAGTGTCCTGAAAGATTTTAAACCACTCCGGGAAAAAAATAATTCCAAGTGGCGGCGACACAAACAACCTCACTCTCTTTAACGAGCTGCGCAGTTACTCCTCATCTCTCCACCCCCGACATGTTCGCCGTTCCGCTTTTAAGCTCGCGAGAGCTTAAACCCGATACCAAAACACCGTCTGTTGGGACACTATAACCATATCGGGGTTGTTGATGAGGCCCGGTGGGTTTATATTTATTTTACCATCTACAAATGTGGCCCATATCAACAACCCCATTATGTGGCTGCGCTTACAAACATACATTAGTTTTCACCTTCTCTGAACTTGACGCAGGTCCATATGTCCATCCCAGGGGTTAGTCATACAACGACAAGCTAACGAAACGGAAACATCTACTCAACATCTGGACAGTACTGGTTTTTAATTACTTTATCAAACATAACAGGGTTATGAACAGGGTTCATATGTATGCTTATGAACATAGCCATACATACTTTGCACACTGTTAATTACTTTCATTACAAAATGAATTCTCTTAAAAGTAGGCAACCAGTTTCTCGGAGAATGGCCTAGCTTCGTGTTATGCCTTCACACATTCGCGGTAACGTCGTTTCAGATATTCTGTGGGTCTTTGCACTTCGCCCAGTGGGAAGGTATTTTTGTACTGATGGACAAACCTCACAAACTTTTTTACAAACCGGCCTCCCAAACCTATGTGGTTATGTATACAATGTTCAAACTGAAACTGAAATGTAGGTTCGCTCCAAACAGAAATGTTTCCTCCCGACTCCAGTGTCGCGTCGCTTTCGTTTCCCCCGCCATTTCACGATTGGACCGCAATCCACACATGGTCGTGTGCAACGCAATGAAATGACAGACGTCGGCTGAAAAAATTCAAACTCAAACGTCCCCCAGTAAAACTAGTCCCGTCCGAATAGTGCTTAAGTTACTTTTTCAAAATGTAATCCGTTATTCAGACATTTATGTTAACCCATGAGCCAGACAGCAGAAATAACAGATCCTCTGTTATTCCTGCTGTTATACTCCTATCTCACCTGTACGGTTTGACTATGTGAGAGGACCGACGCGCGTAAAGATGGAAACCTAATCACAGCGCCGAAACTGGCGGTGAATGATAATGAACCGTACTTACGGCCACCGCGCGAAACCACGTGTGTGTGAGATAGAGGTATTAGTAGTTAACAGATTACGGGCCAAACTTCACTGAGTGATGAGGGTAGAAATAATTATAAAGGTCTTGACTAAAACAAAATGCATGAGGGAGCACAAAGGAGTTTTCATTTTCTGCAATGGAAAAGTACTCCGAACTAGTTACTTTATCAGAAAGTATAACGCTGTAATGTAACGGATTACTTTTAATGACAGTAATTTTCACTCTCTTTTTTAAAAAAAAATTTTTTTCATGGTTTTCTTGCACCAGTCCCAATTATTTTTTTAAACGCGTAACAGCCATTTATTTTAATCATTTTATTTACTAAAATAAAAAGCTGATCTGTTTAAACCTAAATATATTGTCTCAATGCTGTGTTCTACTGAATATATTTTTTTATTGTTATATATATTGTTTTTATTTTTATCACTCACTTCATCATCTCTCCGCTTATCCTGTATTCAGGGTCACAGGGGGCCTGGAGCCTATTTCCAGGAGACTTAGGGCACAGGCAGGATACACCCTGGACCACACCACACACTCACTCATTCAAACACTACGGGCAATTTGGGACGCCAATTATCTAACCTACATGTCTTTGGACTGTGGGAGGAAACCCACCAAGCACGGGGAGAACATGCAAACTCCATGCACACAGAGACGGGACTCGACCCTGGCGGTGCACTGGCATGACAGTGCTAAGGCGGGGGGGGGGGGGGGGGGGGGGGGGGGGGAAGGGGACTATAGGGGGGGGGGGGGGGGGGGGGGGGGGGGGGGGGGAACCACAGTGCAGAACGGCTGTTACTGTCAATGAATTATACAGTAATGATCACATCTGCAGGTACAGTACATTTAAAAGAAGAATGTTGTGGTGGAACATGTTTTAGACCTGGATTATCTAAAACCCAGATATGTACATAGTTCATAACGGAAATGAATGAAAAGAGAGAGAGATGTTGAAATTGACTTTTATGTGAAGTAGAAAATGCACACACTATACAGCAAAATGAAACCATGTGATTATTGGCTCTAATACGTGTGAGTGATTTATATAAAAAAGAGCTATTGAGAGTTATAAAAACTGATTAATGCCTTTAGATCTCCCGAGGCCTGACATAAAGCATTTCTGCATGTAGCCTGAAGCAGGGACGCTCTTCATCTCCAGACATATACTCCTCATGCTTTACTCACAATGAGCC